>PVJA010033130.1:0-23541 GCA_004027025.1 Myocastor coypus | reverse complement strand
GTTTGAGACTTGATCCATGATCCCTGGGATTATGGGATTTAGTACTGATGGGATTATGGGTGGAAGTACTTCTGGGATTATGGGTGTAGCCTAGGGCGGGAGCTAGGGCGGAGAGCCTGAATGTAATATAAAGAGAGACAGAGAGACAGACTGGAGCTCTAGCTGTTGCTGTTGTTCTACTGCCGTGTTTGGCTGGCTACCTCTGCCACCATTTTGTTGCTGTTCCGCCGCCATGAACTGGATGCTCTCCACCCTGCTCCACTCAGCCTTGGGCCAGCCGAATATGGACCGAAATCTCCACGAACTGTGAGCTAAATAAACCTTTCCTTCCTTCATTTTGAGTGCCGGGTATTTGTCCTAGCAACGAGCAGAAAGTAACTAATACAGTGATAGAATATGATTGTCTTCATATGTATTTCCAGGTAAGAGTTAATCACCTAGGTGTTGACATTTTATCCCCTGGATTACAGTGCTAGCTAAAACTCTTTAAAATATTTAAAAACTATTTCTGAGTTTATTAGTCTGGGGTCCCATGGCCTGGCTTGGTCTTTCATCAGCCAGGTGTGAGTGCTCAAGAATGTACTTTGGGAAACAAAGAGGACACCATGTGCTCATCTTCTGAGCCCATTAATTATTGGACAAGTCTCCAAGGGTGCCACAAACCTATGTCAGAATGCCATGTCAAGAATTCCTTCCACTGAGCTCTTGTTTTCTAAAATGAGAAAATAAAGGAGAGCAATGGGGGACAAAGGAAGGAAGAAAAGAATTAAAGCGGTTTGCACCTGCCTTTTTCTGTCCTTCCAGATCTCCAGCCTGAGCTGAGCATTTCCTTTGCTAGGACAGAATAATGACTTTCACAGATGTCCACATCCTAATCCCCAGCATCTGTGAACAGGCCATGTTACATGCAAAGGGGGATTGATGTTGCAGATGAAATTAAGGTTGCTTTTTGGCTGACTAATAGCTAAGGAGATTGTTGTGGATTCTTAGAAGAACTAGCATGTTCTCACAGATTCCTTAAAATAGCAGGTTAGTGAAAGAGAGATTTGAGGATGCTATGTGGATGGCACTTAAGGTGGAGTGAAGGGCTAAAAACCAAGGAATACAGGTGGGTCTAGAAAAGTGAATAGGAGTAGACTTTCCCTTGAAGGCTGCAGAGACAACTGCCTACTCCTTGATGTTAGCCATCTGAGTCATTTGGAGCTTCTGACCTTCAGAATGATAAGATAACTTTGTGTTGCTTCAACTGCTAGGTCTATAGCAATCTGGGATAACAACAATAGGAAGCTAATACATCTCTGGGCCCATAAAACTCACAATATCCTCCTCTAAAATTAAGAGCGGGGCCATACAAATATGGAGCACGACTTTAAAACCTGGACCAACTGTCCACTGCATCAGAACCACAAGAACTAAGGGGGTCACGTAACTATAAATCCTGACCTGCTTCAGCACTCCTTCAGAGTTTCAGGAAGGGAAGGTCTCCAAATGCTCCCTACTGAGTCTTTCACATGCTAAAGTTAAGTAACACATCTGGGAAAGAGGCCCTGGAATACCAGAGACCTGTTCCTAACCAGCAGTTGGACTTAGGGAAGTCACATCCTCTCCCAAGTGTGCTTATTCTTCATAGCTCTAATTTACTGATTATCTTTCTTTTCTTAATTTTCTTATTTAATAGTTGCAATCAAACCTAAGTACAGCAAAAATTCCAATGTTTCTATGTTGAAATAGTCTCTGTATAGCAACACAGTGAACTAAGACTACAAATCTAGTACAATGTAGACTACAAGATACATAAGAAGAAGCTCAAAGTCATGAATCATTAATAAAACAAAAGTCAAAACCATAGTAAATTTCAAGGCCAGCCTGAACTGCATTTTGAGACCCTGTCTCAAAAACACACCAAAAAAAAGACTCACAGTAAAATACCAAGACACATCCATTCCTATGGCACCGGAAGAAAGAATTGATGCAGGAAAGAAAGAAAAGATAATGCAAAAATGAGTGGATGAAAGGAATAAAGGAGGGAGGGAGGGGAGAGAGAGAGAAGTGGAAAACTTAGAGCCCTTGTGTACTGTTGGTGCAAATGCAAAATATTATACCCATTATAGAAAACAGTATGGCAATTCCACAAAAACTAAAAATAGAATTGTCATGTGGTCCAGCGTTCTACTAGTTTACTTCTGGCTGTATACACAAGTGTACTAAAGGCAGAAATCCCAAGCCAGGTGTGGTGGTACAAAACTGTACTCCTAGCATTTCTGGGAAGCTCAGAAACAAGGTTCATAAATTCAAGCTGGGCAACTTAGCAAGATCCTGTCTCAAATTTTTCAAAAAGGAAACCAAAAGATTTGGCGATATAATTTGGAGTTCAGTGTTCAGAACCAGAAAAAGAAATAAAGCAGAAATTCTAACAGATGTTTGGACATCCACGTTCACGGCAGCATTATTTTCAATAAGCAAAAGTAGAAATAACCCAAGCGTACATCAACAGATGGATAGTCAGGGCCAGCCAAATAGCTCAGTGGATTAAAGCATCTGCAAGCAGGTACAGGGGCCAGGGCTGCATTCCCCAGGCCTACCATGCCAGCCTCACCCAGGTGCACACTGAGATGGCAATTCCGACTGGGTGTGGTGGTGTGCACCTGTAATCCTAGCTCTTGGGATGCTGTAAACAGGTGGATCACTATAAGTCCAATCTAGTAGTGAGATCCTGAGCACCCTGTAGACCCTTCCCTAAAAATAGAGGAGAAAAAAAGAAAGAAAGAAAGAAGAAAAAATGGATAGACAAATAAAATGTGGTACATAAATACAATGAAATAATATTCAGCTTTTTAAAGGGAAGAAATTCCGGCCCATTCTACAGTGTGGATGCCCTTTGTGGACATTACGCTAAATGAAACAAGCCAGAAAAAGCTATATGTATGCCACTCTACAAGGTACCCTAGGTGATCCAATTCATAAAGACAGAAAGTGGAATAGTGGCTGCTAGAAGCTGGCAAAGGGAATGCAGAGTTACAGCTTACTGAACAGAGAGAAATTCTGTTTATTAAGATAAAGATTTCTGGAGATGGAAACAGCAGCACACCGTGGATGTTCTTACTTCTGAACTATAACGTGAAGGTGGTTAAAACAATAAATTATATGTAATGTGTATTTTAATAGAATATAAATTTTTAATGTAGAATCACAAAAAGAGGTCCAAGCAAGTGTTAGCTGACTGTGGTTAGAGACAGAAATATTATTGCTGAGCATTTGCCTCCTCCAGAATAATGCAAAATGTGGCTGAGCCCAAAACACACTACTGTCTTCATATTACAATCACCACATAAGGACAAGGACAAATGTCCTTCCATGTTTTCTGTCACTCAACTGAGGTCTGCATTTATGAGTTATCAGCACCCACAGGGAACAAAATACTCCTTGCTGCAGCCTGTTCGTGTGTGTGGCCTGGGCTGTTTCCTTCAGGAGTTTCACTCAGATGGATGCGATGGCATGGCACTAGATGAGATCACCCAACCTGGGTTCTCCACCCAGACACCCCATCTATCCATGAGGGAGCTCATCTAGGGCCACCTCCTGCTCTCTAATTAACCTCGTAGCTTGCTCAAGTTAAGAGGTAAATTACCTTCCACTCCGAGTAGACAATGACACACCAGTTTAATTAGACATTTTATCTATTTTCTGCATTGAATTTATCCTTGTTGGAAAGACCTATTAGTTTAATCACCATTTCCCAATCACAATCAAGCAGCCTTTAATCACTATAGACACATGAGTCAAGAGAAAAGGAGGAAAGAAATCCATAAATCTACAAATCAATACATACCCAATCCCGAATTCTGCTAACGAAGCACACAAGGAATAGAATTGGACTATAATAGACAATAGATAAATGCAACCCAGTGGAGCTGACGTGGCCAGCACTGGAAAGGGACTGGTTTGAGGCACATTTTCCCATTTGTAGCCCTGCTCTCTGCTCCTTGGCCTTGGCCTTGGCAGTCTATGTCAAGCGGCCTTACTTCCACAGTCTTTCTGGGCACTGCAGATGAGTCAGTGCCCTCCCTCAACAACGCTGTCTCCCACAGCCAGAAGGGCACCGAGAGAAGATTAAGGACAGTGAGATACTTGCCAGAAGTCTGGATGTGCTCAGGGACAGAAACAACAGGACTTTATGTTCCCACTTTGATCAGAAGAAAGAAGGATGAATGATATCATGCCCTGCTTCATGGTTAAATGCTAACGTGTACAGCACAGGACGCTCACCAGAACCTGGCAGCTCCCCATCCCAGAGCTGGAAGGTGGGGGCAGGGCCATCCCTGCCCCTACGCCAGGATCCCACTTTGCCCACAGCAAGGCAGGTGCCTGATGGGAGGAGGCCAGGGCCAGGTGTCAGATGAACCATCTGCTGCCACAGATTCTCTGCCCTCCTCACTTATTTGCACCAGATCACAACTGGGCCAAATAATTGCTTTTCTAGGATTTGTTTGGGGGGTGGGGGGAGTCTATTTCTTAAGATAGTGAATTGTAAGAAAAAGCCACTATCCTAGGAATAGGTGTATGTGTGTGTGTGTGTGTGTGTGTGTGTGTGAGAGAGAGAGAGAGAGAGAGAGAGAGAGAGAAAGAGAGAGAGAGAAAGGGAGAGAGAGAGATGAAGAGAGGGAAGGGAGGAGACAAGAGAGAGAAAGGCATTGAGATTCTAAAAATGCCCACTTGGAGCTAATTCACTGGTCCAAACCAAATGCTGGTGATCAACGGGAAGGTCATTAATGAGCACTGAGTGCACAGAGTTAATCAGAAATGTAGAATTGAAGGACTGCGTTATAGCCTTCCCTCACGACCCATTTCATGCTTCATTTTCAATCACCCCTTAGGCAATTAACTGTGCAGCTTCAATGAAATGTGTGGAATGCAGGAGAGATTAAAACCTACTACAGTAGCTAGCAAGTGCTTTAGCATTCAGAAGTTTAACAGGATGATAATGGGGAAGCAACTGTACTAAGCCTTGCTAAACGAGGCTACCCCGATGCTGTGGCACTCTGCCAAGAGCCCCATGCCTTAGAGAGCCCAGAGCACCCAGCCTCCTGGAAGCAGCCTGTTCTCACATCCCCACCCCAACTCCAGCTTCCCCAACCCTCCCAGGGTGACAGCAAAGGCAGCCAATCTTTTCATTTGGGGCCTATTTTTACTTTTATTTTGGCAGAGCTATTCAGAAGACTGTATTTTCTTCTCCCAAATTGTTTAATATTTTTAAATTTTATTTCTAAATTACCAAACAAATGTCCTTGATAAGACAACTAACTTTCAAAAGTGAAGCATTTGCCAATTACCCTTAAGAAAAGTGAACTTCTTAGAACCGCGCAGAGTACAGGGGGCAAATGTGTGGTTTCCTTTCCAACTCTGTCCACCAGACAATCTGGATGATCTTGCAAAAGTTACTTGTACCTGCTGGTTTCTTGATTATGCATCATTCAAGCCACAGATCGTTACCACAACACGCTCTCCACAGCAAAGAAGCCCACGCTAGGCGTCATGTGGAGGCACAAGGAGGCATAGAGCAGGGTCTCCAAGGAGATCAAAGTTCCTGTGTAAAGTTCAGGATGTGCAAAATGTCCAAAGTCAAGTGCAAATAAGGCTTACAGAAATTCAAAGAGAAATCCCTCTCGCAGGGGACAGAGTTCCAAAAGACTTGATGAAGGAGGCCAAATTTGAGCTGGACTTTTTAAGGATGTATGAGTTTATGCACACAGAAAAGGGCTTACAAGATGAAAGTGAAGCCCGGAGCATGGTGGCTATTATACTAACTGTGTTCAGGAAGTAGGGGCATAGTTCATGAGTCAGCAGAAAGGGCAACGAAAACCCAAAGCCGCATGGGAGCCTTTCAAGTTCAGGCTCAGGATGTGAGGCCCATCCTCCATCAATCCCAGTGCTTGAGAATAAAGGCAAAAAAAAAAAAAAAAAAAAAAAAAAAAAAAAAAAAAAAAAAAAAAAAAAAAAAAAAAAAAAAAAAAAGAAAGAAAGAAAGAAAGCAGAGATCAGGAGGCCAGTATGAAGGCTAAAACATGAGCTAGTGTGATGGCCATGTAACAGAATAGAATGTCTTAGTTACTTTTTACTTGTTGCTGGGACAAATACCTTACACTCAAAATGAAGGAAGGAAAGGTTTATTTAGCTCACAGTTCATGGAGGTTTCAGTCCATATTCGGTTGACCCAAGGCTGAGTGGAACTGAGCAAAGAGCATCCAGTTCATGGTGGCGGAACAGCAACAAAACAGCAGCAGAGGCAGCCAACCAAACAGGGCAGCAGACAGCAACAGCACGAGTCTGTCTGTCTCTCTTTATATTCCTATCAGGCTCTCTGCCTTAGAATATCTGCCCTAGACCACACCCATAGCCCCAGCCCTACTCAGACCGATAATCCCATCAGTACTAAAACACATAATCCCAGTGACTCATGAATCAAGTCTCAAACTATAGAAGTCCCTGCCAAATGACTACATGAGGCTTTGGGGGGACAACTAGACATAAACCATAACACAGAAGAAATCATACACTGAAGCAAAAAGCCTGAACAAAAGAAATGTCCTGCAAGTCCCAAAGTTCACCTTCGTGATAAGGTGGATATTAAAGATGCCCAAAATTACCAGGAAGGTGCCAAGGATAATGTTGGTAATGAGCTCACCATTTCTCTACTTGAGAGTGTTTGGAACTTTGGTACTAACCAACACTCCAGTGGAAAACAATGGGAATGTAAGTGAAAGACAGTAGCTGGAGAAAACTCAGAAGGTTCTCAGCCTCAGATGTGCTTTAGAATATCCTGGAAACTGTCTGAAAACACAAGTGTCCGTGGACCAACTCAGCCAGCGAACATAAGGAAGCTACCAGCCCACAAAAGAGCCTCCCCTCCCACCTTCTGGTGGATACAACATAGGAGGGAAACTCAATGGATTTGACACAAACTGATAACAACATAAAATGAGTTCTCCCTTGATCAACAGTCCCTCGCAGAGAGAAACAACTTCCTATGTTTTTCAGCGAGAGCCATCTTTGTCCCACCCAGACAGAGCTACTATACAGAAGAGGCTAAGTGGAAATGAATCCTGAGTCCGGAATCCTGAGTTCCAGCAATTCAGGCTGGGGGGGGGGGGGGGGCTGTGCCCCCAGGACCAGGCTCCAGTACCATAGCCTTGCTAACATCCTACACATACTCTTTATCCCTTTTAACCTAGAAATCACTAACCATGTCACTTCTCGTTGAATACTGCAAGCAACCCGTAAGCCATCAGTGTCCATTTTATACATGGAAAAAACAGGCTTGGAGATGGAAAATCAGCCTCACCCACATCTCTCATCTGAGCAAAGCCAAGGTGGGAAAGAAAACAGGACTCCAGTCAGGATTCCTCCCCCAGCTTCTTCTCCCTCCACAGCATAGGGAGCATGAGTGGAGAACCGGATGGGAGCCAAGTGAGGATTCGGAGGCAAAGATGTTTTGCTTAGATATCCTCTCAGTCAGCTGCAAGCTGCTTCCTCCACCAAACTTAGAACTGAAACTCAAAAGACAGAGTGAGGCCAGCTGGTTTACACTTCCCACTGGGTTTCCTCTGTTCCTTCCTGCATCCCATGGCAGGGCACCTAATAGCCCAGAACTCAAAAAATGCAATAGGAACAGGAAGGCACAGGAGCGAACAATCTGTGTCACCCAAAAGCTGGACAATCTGATTGTAGAAAAGCTGATGGAATGGCTGTCTGAAGTAACGTGGAGGTGCCCCTCTGTCTCACAGAAGTTATGCAAATGGTTGTGGGTGACCATGAAATGATAATATTACTCTGGAGACTTCACATTACTCTCTTGTCAAGAAAAGCACAATGAGGCTTCTACTTTCATACATCTTTTTTTTTTTTTTTTAACTTATTTGCTACAGAGTGTTACTATGCAGCTCGAACTCATAGTGATCCTTCTTTTTTCAGCCTCCCAAGCACTGGGATTACAGGTGCAAGCCACCATGCCCAGCCTCAATCAAAATCTCAGTGCACCCCAGGGGCAGCACCAGCACAGCAGGCCAGAGATCGAACCCACAGTCCCTACATCTACCTAAGCAGACACTAACACATTGAGCTGTCTGGCTGGCCCTAGGTTTCTATTTTTAAAAATATTGTAAAAGGTAAGTCATTTATATCAATTAACAGGCCAACTATAAGTCAATATATATTCTCGCAGAATCATATGATTAGCACCATTCTCTCGGAGATCATGGGTTTCCAAGAACAGAAATCACTCCAAGCTCAAAGGAATATATTGTAGGATACACAGAAATCTCCATGTTAGAACCAGACCTCGCAGGGTCTCTCCAGAACGGTGTATTCTTTCTCAGTCTTCCTATCTCCTCTATTTCTAGAGAGTATGGACTAAAGCCTCCAGTAACTGTGAGCTACATAAACCTTTTCTTCCTTCATTTTGGTGGGTATCTGGTATTTTCCCCAGCAATGAGAGAAGAGTAAAGGAAACAAGTATGCACTGATAACCATAAGTTTTCAGAAAGAACTTTTCAACATGGATTAAACTGAGTAAAGTATCTTAAGAGTACAATGAAATTCAGAGAAAAACAAATTACTTTTTTTCTTGAAAATCCCCCTAAGGCAAGAGTAAGCATTTTTTTTTTCACCACCCTCAAGATTTCCAAATCATATTCAAAATTGGGAGTCAACTGTTTCAAAAAATTTAACACTTGTTAACATCACAAAAAGGCTGTGAACTGTACAAGCAAGAGGGAGGAACACTGTCCTCGAAGACTTTTTCAGTGATCTCTCACTCCTTTCATAGATGTTAAAGCATGGCTTTAGCCTCTCGGTGATTCTAGCACTTCCAAAAAATATTTTTACTTGGAAGACAACACTATGCATTACGATAAATATGTGAAATTCGTATTATTTGGTTAATTGAGATTTTGTATCACTTGTAATGTTTCTGTTTTAATACTGTTTTGTCCCAGCACTCGGGAGGCTGAGGCAGGAGGATCGGTGCGAGTTCGAGACCAGCCTGGGCTACAAAAGTGAGCTCAAGGCCAGCCTGAACTGTATAGCGAGACCCTGTCTCAAAAAGACAAAAAAAAAAAAAAAAAAAAATACTGTTTTGTACTCATTTTTAGAAAAGTGAGCATAAACAAGTATATTTTCACTATTAACTCATTTGTCCCAGTTAAGCAATTTCCTATATCCACACAGCTAAGTACCTCTTATTTCTGTTGTCATTTCCTCACCTGCAATATGGGGATGTTGTTAGCAACTACCCCCTAAGATAATTTTAGGGTTAATTGAGCTATTATTATAATGTGTTTGAAGCAATGCCTGGACACTAAATGTTTAATTGGTATTAGCTATCATCACTACTATCATAATTACTGTTGTAAATTCTTTCTGGTTTCTTTCTACATTTCAACTTGCACTTTCTTCATATACTCGAAATAGGCAATAAATTGTATTTCTTAGGTAAACAAACCATCCTTCCTCTATATCTGTGGAAAATATCTTTCTTTGATATCTTATCAATTCTCTCATGAACATTAGTGAAGTTATGACCTTTTGCTGAAGCACTTGCTTAGTAAAAAGACATATGACATTTTCTCCCTCATGAACTGGCTCGTTGCATTTTTATTGCTAATGGTTGCACTGAATATTGCGAGAAATCTTATTGCGATGATTTTAAATGTGGGAAAATCAGAAGCCACAAGTCCAGAAATGAGATGTCAGAGCACACAGGCCACAGAGGTGAAGGGATGTCAGTGACTGACAGGACTGGAGAGCAAGCAGGGGCTTCGGGACCATTCATCCGAGTCCCTCACCCTTACTTCAAGCACTGCCTGCGGGACAGCAACAACAGCAGCAGCAGCTGAGAGCACATTAGGTATGCAGAGTCTGAGACCCACAGACCTACTAAATCAGAATCCACCTTTTAACAAGACTCCCAGATAATTCAGATACATATTGCAGTTCAAAAAGTACCCCGTAGGGGCCTGGCAGGATGGCTCAGTGGTCTAAAGCGCCTGCTTAGGAAAATTTAGGCGGCTGCAGGGACCGCGGTTCGATCCCCAGCACCACATGCTGTGCCAGCCCTGCCCTCAGGGCAGGGTGAGCTGGCCATAAAAATAAATAAACAAAAAAACAAAAGTTCTGAAACAAGAAAAAAAATAAAAATAAAAAATTCTTTAAAAAAAAAAAAAAAAAGTACCCCTTAGCCAACTTTTTAAAAGTGTCTTGAAAAAAATAAAATAAAATAGTGCCTTGAGCCAGGCATGGTGACATGTGCCTACAGTTCCAGCCACTGAGCTGGGAAGATCCCTTGAGCCCTGGAGTCAAACATTATTATTATATGGATATATCTATGTGAATAAAACTCTCATTCTCTGGAATAACACATGAGTAGTGGCATTTTTGAAAGCACCCCCAGGTAAGTCTAATATGCAGCTATCTGTTACTACCCTACCAAAAAGGAAAGACAGAATGAGATATAGTGATATGATCAGGTAGCAAAAAAAAAGCAAAGAACAATTGCAGGCAGAAAGATGGATGTGAGTACATCCATAGAGGAATGGCAAAGCAAGATAAAAGAGGATTTTGTGACTGAAATACAAGGCAGAGTCATGAATGGGAGATGACTGTAGATAGAAGAAAGTCATGTGCTTTGGTAAGGACTTTGGGTTATATCCTTCACAGAGAGTCTTTGAAAGATTTGAATAAGCATTCAAGTTTGCACAGTAGAAAAGTTACTCTGCTAATGTGAAAATTTTGATTTAAAAAATTGCACAGACAGGATCAGTGGCAAATATAGTGAATCATTCTTTTTGAGATGGATCTCGCTATGCAATTCAGACTGGCCTTGAGCTCACTTTAGTAGCCCAGGCTGGTCTCGAACTTGCACCGATCCTGCCTCAGCTTCCCAAGTGCTGGGATTACAGGTGTGCACCACCAGGGCCGGCAAATCAGTCTTGACAAAGACAAAGGAGCTGGACTAGACTCCCAGTATTCAAGCTAGAAGAAAGGGGGCAGGTTCCAGAACCAGCAGAGGCAAGACAGACTTAATTTGGGGGGAAAAACAAATCCTTCACTACTATCAGAGAAACTCAAAAATAGAGATGAGAAGTTACAGAGAAAGATGCTAGCAATCCAAAGAGGTGAGCATGCAGGCCTACACGGGAGCAAGAGACTTCAGAAGCACCTAAGGCTGGCCAGGGAATGGGAGGGCAGACGAGTTGAAGGAGGGAGACACCAGGAAAGTATGTGACTAAGCTGTGGAGGGCACAGCTCCTGCACTGGTTATCTCTGTTCTTTTGGCTTTTTTTTTTCCCCCCTGCAGGATTAAAGATCAAACCTATGAGCAGAAGGAAAGCTGAAGTAAGGCCTTTTAATGGTATAGAAGTTGAAATCCGACCACTGTGTCTATGAGGATTCACTAGACTGCCTGTGGCATTAGGCATCAACCTGCAGGAGAATGGTGTGAGGCAAATCTAGTTTAAGGGCTTCCAGTCAAAGTGCAAAGGAAGTCCTGCGCGCGGAGCTGGCCTCACGCCAGCCTTCTGCCTTCAGCAACAACTTTTCTCTCTTTTGTTTCTTCTGAATTCACTTCTCTGTGCTGAAAACAGGATGGGTGCAGCATTTCTTCCTGCCATTTTTGGAATCTGGAATATCATCATTTATTTAAAATATAGTATGTAACTGAGCTCTGTCTGGTTGTAGCAGCTGGAGACAGGGGTCTGATAAGAGTTTCTTTCCCTAACCTCCTTCAGATACCAAATGGTATTTAGGGCCAGTGTAAAGCAATACAATAGCTTCTTTTTCCACAATGCTCCCCAGGCAGCTCTTGCTTCTGGTCAGAGTCTCTCCTATCAAGGTTTGCTATGCACCAGCAAGTCTCTGTTGAGGAGACTACACTCCCAGAGAATCAAATTCATCACTGACTTTTGAGACTCCTCTTCTGAGCTTTTTCAAAGTCATTCCTATAGCCCCGCTTGTGTAACTTCACCCCCTCTCCACACCAAAGCTCCAGCTCCTTGCTATGCCTGAGCTTTTCATGTTCATTCTTTATCTCATTGGATTCCCTCCTGCTGCCCCTTCACTACTCAAAGTTGTTGCCTACATTTTCTTTCATTTTATAATTTTTATTTTTCAGCCAGCTCAACTTGCCCTGAAGGCAGGCCCGGCATGGCATGTGGTGCCAGAGGTTGAACCCCAGTGCCCTGCGTCTGCCTAAGCTTGCCTAAAAGCTGAGCTGTCTCACTGCCCCCAAGGCCTGCATTTTCCAGGGAACTTCCGAGCAGGCATCTCCTCTACCTGCTGCACTGAGCCAGCACCTCAGACATCACCATGAGAGGTCCCCAGAGTTTCCTGTCGTCTCCCGTTTCTCCCTCCCCTGTCAATATAGATTCCTTTGAAGCAAGGGTGAAGCCTCATTCCTTTATATCGTACACAAAACCTAGTAAGGTAATAGGCCATCATGCCAAAGTCGCTGCATCTTTTTTCTTGTTTATTTCTTTACTGCTTATCAGTATAGGGAGATTTTAGGTGGAAAATTTGATAGAACACTTTGTTGGGGTTTTTTTCAGTAATAAGCAAGATTTGACAAAAATTTCAGCAGTAGAAGAACAATAGGCAAAAATTTCAGAATTAGACTCCACATAAGGAAGAACCTCTGAAATTCTATTACACAGTAGGGAGGCTATAGCTCACAATAACATATTGTATATATGAAAATAGCTAGATTTTGAATGTTTTCACTGCAAAGCGAAACTGACAAAGATTGGAGTCAATTATTCTTATTTGATCATTGTACAATGATTTCATGTATATATTAACTTATTACACCCTATAAATGATACAATTACTACTCATTGATTAAAAATAATAGTGATTTTAAAGGATTAGCCTCTAGTCAGCTGGATGACCATCATCCCAGCTCTCAGGAGACTGAGGCCAGAGAATCACGGTGACTTTGAAGCCAGGCTGGACTATGTAGCAAGTCCAAATTTATTTTTCACTCAAAAAGACTGAGCTCTAGCCTCAAATGAATTTGTTAGCCTTATAGATCCTCAGTACTTCTCTGCCCTCCTACCAATATGCTCAAATACTAGAATGGTAATAGCAGCAGCCATCATAGCATTCTTATTAGTAGCAGCTGCACTGGCAGCAGGACCATGAGGCATTAGCCATGGAGACATCAACAGCAGCAGTAGTGAAGCAGCCGCAGTAGTAAACCTGCATTAGAACTGGTAGAAGTGGCAGCAGGAGTACTAACTGCAGCATTAGTAGCAGCACAGTGATGGTGTGACAGAAATTTTAAAAGTTTGAATATCAATAGTCAGACACCATTATTAGGACAAAATAAGAGCACATAGCCCAGTATGCAGCTCTTCCATTTGACTCTGTCAGCCTTGACTGACTAAACCAGTGATAACCTGACCTGGACTGGTTTCACAGCGCCCAGCCTGTACTTGCTGCTCCACAAACGTACCCTGTTTGCTAACTTGTTTCACGGACTTTCTCCTCAGCAACAATGAAAAACTGATACCATCCAACAAAATTCATCACTCTATTAAGCCTTTGTACTTCCTGCTTACAAGCTTATGTAACTGAGCCTGAAGACCGCTCTGGCGAGATGCTTTGGGAGCTATCACCCATCAGCCCACTGGCATAATAAACCTGGTTGCCTGCCAACTCCTTGGGGCAGAGCATTTTCCATTCTGTTGCATACCTGTTCCTCAATAATGACGGCAGCAATGAAAACAAAGCAGTAGTGGTATCAAAGGATCCTACATGACAGGCCACCCCTCATTGCCTTTCTGACTTCTGCAATGTCCCATCTTCCCCTTTTTCTCTGTATTCCAGACAAACCCACCTCTCTGTTGATGCCTGAGCATACCGAGCATACTCCCAGCTGAGAGTCTTTGGACTTGTTCTTCCATGTGCCTTAGACTTTTCCTTCCACATATGCACCTGACATATTCACTCACCAACTTCAAAACTCTTCTCAGAAGGACTCTCCCTGTGAGGCCTTCTTAACCACGTATTTAAAATTGCAACCCACCCACTTTGACCAACTCCCAGGACTTCCTAGTTCCTTTCCCAGCCTGACTCTTCTGCACTGGACCACCTCACATGCTGTAACTGTGTGTCCCTTTATTTTGCTTGTTATTTATCTTGCTAGAATGCAATTACTATGAAGGAATTTCTGTACACTGAACTCATTGCTGGACCTCACTGACTAGAACACTATTACATAGCAGAAGGACAAAAGCAGTTCATAAATTCATAAAAATAAAAACAGAACTTTGGGGCCCGGCAGGATGGCTCAGTGGTCTAAAGTGCCTGCAGGCGGCTGCAGGGACCATGGTTCTATCCCCGGCACCACATGCTGCATCAGCCCTGCCCTCAGGGCAGGCTGAGCTGGCCATGAAAATAAATAAACAAACAAAAGTTCTAAAACAAGAAACAATAAAATAAATTTAAAAAAAAAAACAGAACTTCCTAAAGTATATTATGTGGACCACTAAAATACTCAAGATAATGTTAGGTTCCATGTGAACAATTTTTTAAGTCATCTATCTAATAAAATATGCTTTAGAAATTAAGAAGTAACATAAAAATGATCCTATGAAAACAGTTACTTAGGATGGAAATTGTTTCTTTAAGGTGGGTGCATTTTAAATTAGGTGAAATTTTTAAAATTAGACAATAAAGAAAAACACTGGGTAAATAAAAATATAGTTTCTACACATGTGTTACAGAATCATGATAGAGACCTGCAAAAGATGACCTTCGACTTCTACCAGATTAGTGTTGATAATGAGAAAAAAAAAAAAAATGGGAGCAGAGTTTGACACAGGGACTCTATAGTTCAGGCTTTCTGGCCTTGAACTCACTATGTACCTTACGCTGGTTTCAGACGCATAGAGATGTTCCTATCTCAGCTTCATAAGTGCAGTACAGAGAAATTCTCCAACATTTTATTATGTGTTAAAAATCTTAGCCAGGCGTAGTGGCGCACGCCTGTAATCCCAGTACTCGGGAGGCTGAGGCAGGAGGATTGGTGTGAGTTCGAGACCAGCCTGGGCTACAAAAGTGAGCTCAGGACCAGCCTCAACTGCATAGCGAGACCCTGTCTCAAAAAGACAAAAAAAAAAAAATCTTTAAAAATGTAATACTGTTTTGTCTTTAGTATATCTGGGAGATAGCTGTGTATCATTTTTCTCTATTCGCTAGAAACTCAATAGCTCATAATTTGTTTCTGTTTGGTGTTCTGTACACAACTGTTCATGGTTAATGAAGAAAACAATAAATGGCAATGGAAATAGCCAATATTTTTTGCATACTGTGGTTTAGATTTGAAATGTTCCTTAACATGCTTACCCTAACGATTTGGTTGCCAGCTCATGGGCTTTTGAAAGATAATTAGCTCATGAGGGCTTCCACTTTATCAACTGATGGATCTAAAATTTGATGGCATTACTGAGAAGTGGCAGAAACTTTGGAGGTCGTGCCAGGTTGAAGGAAATGCATCAGGCAGGTGTGACCATTAGGGTTATATCTTGTCCCTATCTTTCTCCTCTCTGGCTCTTTTATCCCCAGTGTCTCCTGACCACCATCTGATAAGCAGCTTTCCCCTGCCATCCCTTCTACTGTGATGTTTTTGTTTTGCCATGAGCCTAGAGCAATGGAGTAGGATGAGATCGTGAACAAGACTACGCCTTTCCTCCTTTAAGTTGTTTATGTCAGGTAGGGCTTTACTGTGAAGCATTCTAATATCATGTTGAATTTACTCCTCATGATCTCATTAAATAGATACTATATGATTTACAAGAGAGAACTAAGCAATAGAAAGCCCAATGACTTTGCTAAGGAGAGCACAGCTGGCAAGTGAAATAGAACTCAAAGCCGGTCTTGACTTCAGAGCTCAATCTTCACAATGATGTTTTACTTCTGAATAATATTTGTAACATTTACTATAATAGTTGATATATGGTGTCAGCTTGAGAAGTCTAGAAGTTTAAATAACTCAGCAGTTCTACATCCGAGGGCATAGAGGACATGTCTTTCCCATTCTAGGGTGTTTTTCATTGTGTCAACTTGAAAAGTTTAGAAGTTTAACTAAGTGACTTAACAGGGGCTCAGGTCCTCACTTTGTAAATATCCTCAGCCTGTGCAAGAGGAAAGCATGAGGATGGTATGAATGCTACACTCACTCTAGGGTGGATAGCATACACACGGTGTAGGAGAGGAAAAGGGACTTGTTCTCCCCTTGCTCTTGTTGCTTTGCTGGGCACAGTTGTCCTTCAGCCATGCCGCCATGGCACCCTGCCTTGGAGCCAGCTGATTATAGATTGAGAGCTCTGTAAACTATCAGCTAAATAAACCTTTCCTTCCTTAACTTCAGGTGTTGGATATTTTGTCTCAGCAATGAGAGAAAAGTAAGACGTTTATTTATGGAGTGTTGAATATGTATTTAAAAAACGAACTGATTTCTATTTTAGGAAATCCTCTGGCTCCACACTATAAATGAAGATAAAATTAATTTCTCTCCCAACTAACTTTATCTCCTCTCTACTACCTAGCTAGCTTTGGTTGGTTATTTTCTTTTCTTACTCCCCATCTGTATATATTTTAATCCTGTTGCTTGACTTAGTCAATTGTCTCCTCATCCTGCGAGGAATCAGCATGGGTCTTAGTGGGAGAGTGGGGATTATAGGGGGAAAAAGAGACAAGAGACAGGAGAAATGGAGACAAGAAAGGATTCTGATCAAGTCTCGTTTATTCAAAAAGGCGCTCGGGTATATATATAGGGCTTGGGAAACAAGGCATTTCCGCTGGCGACATCAGCAGGCATCCAAGGCAATGGCGGGTGACCTGGAAACACGTCAGCAGCTATCCAAGGCAACAGGGGAGGGACTTAAGAAAACGTGATTTATGGGAAAAAAGCAGAGGGTAGGAAAATAGAAACCTAACTAGAGGCTATCGCGAGATGAGGCTGTCGCAAGATGATGATATCATTACAAAATGGACGCCAGCAGTTTGGGCTCCCACAGTCAATTTAAACAATACCTTTGAATCATTTGCTTTAAAAATGATAAAACCTGCATAGCACTTGCTGTTATCCACCTTCTCATTCTTGGATGTTTTGGTTATTATTGCTATTCTGCAATGCCTTTCTTTCTGCAGTAACTTATTAAAAATGTTCTGTAACCATGATTGCCACTCCTGCATTCATTTTATTCCTCAGTATCCTTCGATACCCACTGGCAGTCCTTTAGCAGTAGCTTTGGAATTCATCTTGTGGTTGGCTTTCAGGGGGATTGTTTATTTTTTTTTTACATTTTTTATGTAATTGGTACAGGGTCTCACTATGCAGCTCAGACTCATAGTGGTCTTCCCATTTTCAGCCTCCCCAGTACTGGAATTGTAGGCATGCACCACCACGCTCAGACTCATTCACCAGCTCAGGGATCGAACCCTGGTACCTGCACTTGGCAAAGCAAGTGAATTCATCTTTTGGACAATTGAATTTTATCCTTTTATAGTTTCCCAAGCTCATAAGGACCACATTCAGGACCATAATGTTTATATGTACAAGTTGTACGTTGCACATTTCCAGGGACCACCATTCATGTTGTAGGCTATGTAAGTAACTCCATATGGTAGTCATGACCATATTCTTTTAGTTCTACCATATTTGAAAATATTTATCAATTGCTTATTTACTTCTCATAGTTTAGCTAGGTATGAAACTGTGCTGTCATTTTCCTTGTGAACACTGTGTTCATTGCTATGATCTTTGCTCCAGCATTCGTTAGATTTTCGTACAAGGAAGAAATGTGAAGCCAGTGTATGCACTAGACTTGATTATTATTTTTTCTTAAATGTTAAGCCGGGTGTGGTGGTGCATGCCTGTAATCCCAGCACTTGGGAAGCTGAGGCAAGAGGATCTGTGCAAGTTCAAGACCAGCCTGAGCTACAAAAGTGAGCTCAAGGCCAGCCTGAACTGCATAGCGAGACCCTGTTTCAAAAAGACAAAAAAAGAAAGAGGATAAAGGTTCTGCCAGTATGAGTGAAAAATAAAATCTTATTTAGTATTAATGAATATTCCCCTTATTGTTTATTTTATTTTGCATGCATATATATTAATAACTATATATTCTGTCTATTTCATACATCATATAAATATATAAAATATGTATTTATGTATTACAAGTAAGGTTGACCATATTTTCATATATTAAAAATACTTTAAGATTTTGAGCTGGCTTTTCATGTCTTTTGTGAAGTTTTCTATTGGTTTGTAGATCTTTCTCTTGAGGGTTTCTAGCATTATTTTTTAGTGCATTAGAGATTATTCTCTTGCAGTTCATGCCTGCCTTCTCTGAAAAATTCCTCTTGATAATATATACTGAAATGAACTAACAGTTCCATCAAGTTAATGAAAAAGAAGTTAGATTTGGAGAATATAATATGAAATAAGCTGTTTCAAAGAAGAAAGGAGTCTCATGCTTAGAACATTTTATCTAGGACCTTCAAAGTCTCAGCTTTTGAGGACAAAATTAAGTTCATTGCACCTGGGACTTAATCTTCAGAGCTGTCAGTCCCACAGACCTTTTAAAAAATGAAAACAAAGCAATATATTGCATATGATACAGATAATCCATGCTCTCAATAATTGTGCCACTTGAGTCAGAAACAGCTCATCATCAGTCAAATTTTATCTAACAGGGGCCAAAAGATAGCTCAGTGGTTTAAAATACCTTCTTAAGCAAGCTTAGGCAACCTCAGGAACCACAGTTCGATCCCTGGCACTACATGCTGTGCCAGCCCCACTCCCAGGGCAAGCTGAGTTGGCCATAACATAAATAAATAAAATGAAAAAAATTACCTAACAGAAATATTTCATATTGGCCAGGGATTGATCGAATCAATTAGATTCTTTTTCATAGTCAGTCTGGTCATAAAGGTAGCAGAAGTGAGGAAAGAAATGCAAAATTGTTCAGGAGAAACAGAGAAGCAAAAAGTGTAGCCGACCTGTGAGTGTATAGTGTTAAGAGAGAATGACCACATGGCCAAATGGCATAGGAAATTACAGAACCCTAATGTCAGGAGAATTCTATATACCTTGAACTATCCTCCCACAATGTAGAATCAGACTGGGGCACCTGACATGATTACTTTGTCTCCCTCACAATCAATTTTTGCTGCCCAGGATTAGCTTAGTCATGCTCTATTCCTCCAAAATAATAATCATAATTATAATAATGATAATTGAAGTATTATCATTTCAATGAAAAATGCAATCAATGGAGCTGGTGAGATAACTCAATGGACTAAAGCACCTGCTTAGGCAAGCTTAGGAAAGTGCACAGGGATGGTATTTTGATCCCTGGCACCACGTACAACACCAGCCTCACCCTCAGGGTGGGCTGAGCTGGCCACAAAAAAAAAGAAAAAAGAGGAGAAGAGAAGAGAAGAGAAGAGAAGAGAAGAGAAGAGAAGAGAAGAGAAGAGAAAAGAAAAGAAAAGAAAAGAAAAGAAAAGAAAAGAAAAGAAAAGAAAAGAAACATGCAATCAAAACAAGTACTGGCAGTGCCAAATCTTCTACAAAAGCAGAATTGTTTTGCATACTTATACAATCTTCATATGGACAAGGGGCCCAGTCGTATAAATTGCCTTTAGTGAAATAGATATTATTTTCCTATCCACCAACTTGGGCTTGATTATATGGCTTATTTTGGATTTTTTCTTTTTTTAAATTTTATAAAGAGAGTAAAAATAGTATTAAAATAGAAAAATTACAAGTGATATGGAATTTCATTTGACAAAGCAAAACAGATTTCACAGTATTCATTGAAATGCATAGTATTATCTTCCAACCAGTTATTAATATTATCAGATATATGCATCCAAAAATGGAAAAAGAAAAACAGAAATATATAATAAATTAAGAGGAGAAAAAATGAAAAAAGGAGACATCAGAAATTAAATATTACCTGTTCCTTTCTATAGACCAGCAGAAATCCAGAGTACAATTGCCCAACCCATCCTGTTTATATACATAGATACATCCCTTTCCCCCACTTCCTCTCCTGTCCTTCTCCTAAACTCACTAGCTCTTTCCTATCGATTATATTCATTCCCTTTTCCCAGTATCTATTGTATCCTTCTAATTCCATTTTCTCTTTCAGGTTCTCACACTAAGGAGTCAACACTGTTCACACATGTAGGTCTGACTTATTTCACTTAAGTGTGTGATCTCTAGTTGCATCCATTTGCCAACAAAAGTCAAATGTATTCTGTTTTATAGCTGAAAAATACTCCTTTGTGTAAAAGTACCACATCTTCTTTATCCATTCCTCAGTTGATGGACATGTAGCTTGTTTCCAGGATTTCTCTATGATAAATTGTGCTGCTATAAATATGGATATATATATCTCACTGTGGTATAATGTTTTCAGTTCGTCTGGAAAAATACCCAGAAAGGGAATAGCTGGCTTGAATGTAATCTCCAACCCTAGCTTTTCAAGGAATCTCCACACTGATTTCCATAACCAGAAGAGACCCAGAATATGAAAAGAAATCCCAGGAAAAAAAAAAAGGAAAGGCGGGAGGTATCACAATCTCTGACCTGAAATTATACTATAAGTCTACTGTAATAAAATCAGCATGGTACTCACATAGAAACAGACCTGAGGACCAGTGGAACAGATTAGACGATGCAGACACAACTTCAAACACAATCAACTACCTTATCTTTGGTAAAGGGGCCAAACATGCGAGCTGGAAAAAAAAAGAGATAGCATCTTTAATAAATGGTGCTAGAAAGACTGGTTTTCAAAATGACAAAGGCTAAAATTAGATCCACATCTAACACCATGCACTAAACTATAATCAAAATGGATCAAAGATTTAAACATTAAAACAGAAACAGTAAATCTTCTAGAGAAAAGTTAAGATAGAAATCTTAAAGACATAGGGGTAGATAGAACGTCCATGAACAAAGACCAAAGTGCACGGGAAATACTCCAAAGAATCAACAAGAGAGATCTCATCTCTTTGAAAACTCTGTACTTTAAAGGAAATGTTCAGCAGAGTAAAAAGAAAACCAACAAACCGAAAGAAAATTATAGCCAATTCTTTCTCCAACAAAGACTTTCTATGTAGAGTATATAAAGAATTTTTGAAAATCAGGCCCCCAAATTCAAAGACCCAACCAAAAATGGGCATCTGATATGAATATACACTTTTCAGATGAAGAAATACAAAGGATAAGTAAATGTATGAAAAAAATGGTCAACATCATCGGTCATTTGAGAAATGCAAATCAAAACAACATGAGATCCCATCTCACTCCAGAAAGAATGGTTATCATCAAGAAATCAGTCAATAACAAATGCTAGAGAAACTGTGTGGAAAAAGGAATCCTTCTCCACTGTTGGTGGGAGTGCACACTGATGTGTTACTTGTTTCGACCATTAGAATAGAAGCAAGAGTAACAGCAGGAGAGTTATGAGTCACAGCCTGAAAAGTTTTCACTCTGCCACCGTTGTCATGTACTTTTCCCCACGCTATGAGAAGGTTCTGGGACTGCTTCTGTCTTGACCCAGAATTAACAGTAATGGAGTAAATCTGCCTCCATATACCTAGACACCTATGATCTAGAAGATTCATTATAGGCTATCTATTTTGGAGAACTTTATCATACATGTCACTCTTGAAATAGTCAACTATTACAATAGTACTTTCATGAAACATGACACTAGAGGACAGCAGGTAACATTTCAAAAGTCCAGTATGCTGTTGAAAGTCTGTTCTCTTGGAGAGTATTTGATATATATATATATATATATATATATATATATATATATATATGCATATATATGTATGTGTATATATATGCATATATATATAATATATCCCCTGCACCAGAAATGAAGACAGAGAGAGGAAGAAGGAAAAGGGGGAAGGTTGGGAGAAATATAACGTACAAAGAGAAAGAAGGCATAGAATTAATATATGTCCCAAATCAAAAAAGAGCATTTTGTGACTTCAAAATAACATCAGGAGCTAGAAGGCAGGCAAAGAATAAATTTCAGACACTTGTAGAAGGCAAAAAATAATGGGAAGAGACCAAGCAGAGAAATAATAGAAAGTAAAAGCCCTCTACCTACCAAGCAGTTGTGTGAGAATATTCATCACATATTTGTTCATAATAGAAAAAACATGGAAACAACTCAGGTGTTCAACAACAGGTGAATGGACAAACCAATACTATTATATTTTCAAAATACAAAACTGTAGGAATAAACTATGAAAACTTGAAATAACAGAGGCATCTCAAAAGCACACTACTAAAATAAACCTTACACACAAGATATGTAGTTTAGACAGGATATTTGAAGCAGTATACCCTAAACTCAATTTTCCAACATCCAAAATCAAAAATAAAACCCATGGTTACCCAGAGGAAATGTGGGCACAGCCAGTTTTTGGTAGGAGGAGCAAAGAAACTTTAGGATAATACTCCATATCTTCATAAGGAGTTAAAGTTATACAAGTGCATCAAGCATTTGTCAAAGCATCAAATGGTAAATTTAAAATGTACATATTTTGTTGTATATAAATTTTACCTCAAAACAAAAAAGCATTATACACAAATATTAAACATTAATCTTATGCCACCAAAGTGTTTAAAGGTGATAGATACTGATGCCTGTACATTGAAATTTAGGCCAGGGATATAGCTCAGTGGTACAAATGCCTGCCTGGCAAGCGTAAGGTTCTGAGTTTTTCCCAATACCAGAAAAAAAAATGAGTAAATAAAATAAATTGAAGTATATCAAAAGAAAACATGGTTTGGGCTGGGGACATAGCTCAGTAGAATAAATGTTTGCCTGGCAACCACAGGGTCCTGAGTTCAATCCCCAGTACCAGGAAAAAAAAAAGTGGCTTGATTAATGGGAAAGACACATGGATAGATTTATAGATTTGTGACCAACTAAGTATACTAAAATGTCAATGTTGGCATATGAGTGGGGACACATTGGTGCTCACTATAAAATCATGTTAAATACTTTGAAAATTTTAATGAATGTCATGAAGAAAGGAATATAGTAAATTCTTATAGGCAAAACCTTGGGGGAGCAGCTAATTCATAGAAAGGAAAGGAAATGATCACCTATGGTTGAATGAATCTTCAGAGGAAAACAAAAGAAGATAGCAAAAAATTAAGAAAATGAGGAGGCTGAAAAACTGAATAAAAAAATAAAGAAAATGAGGAGGCAGAGCATGGTAGCTCATGTTTGTATTCCTACCACTCAGGAGGCGGAGGCAGGACGATGGCTATGAATTCAAGGCCAGTTTGGGTTACAAAATGAGTTCAAGCCCAGCCTGAACTTCACAGTGAGACCCTGTCAGAAGAAAGAAGAAAGAAGAAGAAGAAGAAGAAGAAGAAGAAGAAGAAGAAGAAGAAGAAGAAGAAGAAGAAGAAGAAGAAGAAGAAGAAGAAGAAGAAGAAGA
>PVJA010033129.1:0-23598 GCA_004027025.1 Myocastor coypus | reverse complement strand
TCAATCAGGGCAGCAGAGCAGCAGCAAGAGCTCAAGTCTGTCTCTCTGTCTCTCTTTATATCACATTCAGGCTCTCCGCCTTAGCCCCTGCCTTAGGCTACACCCATGATCCCAGAAGTACTTCGATCCATAATCCCATCAGTACTAAAACCCATAATCCCAGGGATCATGGATCAAGTCTCAAACTCTAGAAGTCCCCGCCCAATGACTCCATGAGGCTTTGGGGGACAACTAGACATAAACCATAACAGGAGGCTTTATAGAAAAACAAACAGATTTCGTTCATTATCCCATCTCCTTCCAGGTGCCTGTGAATGTAAGCTTTAGGAGGGAAATCATACCTGTAAATTCTAGGCATATGTCCATGCCCATCGATTAACAAAACCACACAGTGTAACTGCATCTAAACAACGTCCTGTAGCTAATGCTTTTTGTGATAGGTACTCAAGCACACAATCAAATGTCCCAACAAGCCCAAGTTATGTTTGTTAACTTATAGTAACAGTCATGTTGAAGTCTAATAGAAATTAGACTGCTAATGAAGTGAATTGTACAAAGTGAAAAAATTTCCAGTTTTGATGCTTTATGGGCTTGAGTGAATACGGATTAAAAATAACTTCTGAAGAAAGTACAGGCCAAAATTAAGACACTTCCCTTTCCGTGTCTTCTCTGACATGAAGAACATCGAATCTGTTTTTAGTGGGGTGTGGCAATCAGGGCTATAAAGGCACTATGTATCTCTCTGTAGATGTTCTGCTCCTGATAGGTTCATTCCATGGCATGTACTTCACTTGGACAACCATGGACCTTCATGACAAAGTATTCTCACAAGGAAAGAGCTACCAGCGATGAGAAACCTTACTGTCCACCTCTTTGTGTTGCAGCATCTCAGTGGACACAACTGAATGCTTGATACTTACAGTCTCTAAGCATGTTTCTGACCTTATTTTGATATCACTCATGTATCTTCATGCTCCTTAGAATCATGGTATTTTGCATAAGGGAAGCCAAGATGCCTTATTAGTGATTTAATTGTTGTTAATGTCCATGTTTAGAAAAGAGATTGATAGAAGATCAGAGGTTAAGGAGGAAAGCAGAGATTTGTGCACAATAAAGGTCATGTTGGTAGTATTTTTTTTTTCTTTTTTTTTTGAGACAGGGTCTCGCTATGCAGTTGAGGCTGGTCCTGAGCTCACTTTTGTAGCGCAGGCTGGTCTCAAACTCGCACCAATCTTCCTGCCTCAGCCTCCCGAGTGCTGAGATTACAGGTGTGAGCCACCATGCCCATCTCGGTAGTGTTTTGCTTATCACATTGATATTTTTCTCAGCAAAGACACCTTGGGAAGTAATGGAAGCATTGGTACTTCTGACTTGGTTGTGGACTACTCTTCTCATTTAAGCTTGGATTTAGAACTTTCCCATCATCCTTAGATATTGGAGCAAATTCCTCACCAAATAAAGTAATACTATTCTGAGACCATGGATTAATCTCAGAGACAAGAACTGACTGCCAGGAAATGTCAGGACATTTTCAGAACATGAGCAAAGTCTAGAAGTGTTGTCCATATCATTGAGATATTACCAAGCACTCTATATCAGAGATCAGCAAACACTTTTCTTTTCCATAAAAGGGCAGAAAGCCAATATTTAAGGCTTGTGACAGATAGTCTATAGGATTCCTCCACAGTTCTACTGTGTTGCTGTACTATAGAAGTAGCCACTGCTAATATATAAAAATGGCTAAATTTCAAAATATTTATTTATAAAAATAGATGGTCCATCGCATTTGTCATGTGGGTGATGATAGTTTGTTATTCCATGGTCTAGACTCCTGCCTTCACTGAGGTCAGAGATACATTGAGAAGGTATAGAAGTACCTATGGAGATAGTAAAGCTGTCATATAAGAAAAAAAATCAATCTGAGTAGTAGATAACAAGGTGTCCAAAAGTTTGGAGAAGCAAGTGACACATGGGAATAATAATTATATTTTCTATGGTGCCATTGGATAGGTGTAGGTTTAAATCCTGTCATATAAAATATGCCATCATATGTAAAAATCTTAAATCAACACCTCCCAACATCACCAGTTCTGCCAAGAATCCACGGCAATTATGGAACATTGGATTATGTATGCAACTACTTTCTCCTAGTTCAATGAGAAGAAAATTTTTCTACCAATAATGATTAGAAAAATGATTATGTCTACACTCTGTGCTCTGTATAACTGGTAGGAGGATAACAATATTGGGAATATACTACTAATGTGTTTTGAAATTGTCACATTGTTAATTTTTTAAAGTAATAAAAAGGAACCAAGAAATAAAAGAGAAAAACAAAACAACAACAACGAAAAGTAAAATATGCCATTATAACAGCTTTTCTCTCTGGTAAGCAGGTCTTCTCTCCTGATCGGGTTTTGGTACCACAGAAAGATACATTTGTCTTTAAAAAAGTAGGAAGAGAATGAGAAACCATAGGTAAAACTAATTAAGACGTCTGATATTCAAGTTGACAGTTAAGTAATCTTAAAATGCCTTAAATGAAGACAGTTTTCCATCTTATCTATATAATTCTTGGGAGATTCACCTTGTTTCAACACACGCTCATTCATATATATATATATATATATATATATATATATATGCATTTCTTAGAAATATTTTGGCTTGCTTCTGCTTTCATTACTAGCAAACTTGGAGCGCTTTTCAAACCAAAAAAAAATCAAACTTATAACTTCAAGCAAATATTGTGGCCAAGTACATTTATTTTTTGATAAAAATGAATGTCAATTTAATTGCAAATGAGGTACTCTCCTTAGACTTCTGGCAAATTGCAATCCTGGCCCTCAGTGCTAACAGTTTGGGTTTCTTTCGTTTTTTGTGTGCTGGATTTTCCTGACCTGGTTTAGAAAGTAATGTCCTGAGTTTTGCCCAGATACATTTAAGCAGGCATCCTGTGCAGATGTTTTTACAGAGATGTGAATGAAAATGAACTGAGGATGTCTCAGAGCAGCTGTAGCCTCTTGTTGAGAGCAAGAAAAGGTAGCAGAGATGCTACGTGGATGTGGAGGCCTTGGCCAACTTCCTACTCTGGGAGCTAGCTCTGCTATCAATGGAAAGTTTCTTTCCCTCAATGGGATCAAGATGTGTCTCTCAGGGTCAAGGTTGAAGTACATTAGCAGTGAGATTAAAACCTACCTTCTGCCTAGCTCTATTTAACCTGACCACAAAGATGAAAAAATTTCAGACTCTGGTGAGCTGACTCATTCTCATTCTCTCTCCATGAACACTGAATTTATCATTTAAATGTTAAAAAGGGAAACCAGATGCTATAGTTATTAACTTTTGGAATCAACTATAATCTTCCTATTAAATGCTTCCATCCAGGTACTGGCAATTATTTGCTTGATCTAAAGGTGCAGAAAATGCAGGCGCACAGGGTTTCAGAAAGTCCAGTTTAATAAGACAGGTGGGCAACTAATAATGTGGAAAATTACCTGCAGATTGAGGATATTGGGAATGACTAATGGCCAAAACCAAGCGAGTAAATTAGTTGCAAAATGATACCATTTGCAGCAGTTGTATGAACGGGGGACAGAAAAGCACAGTGGCATGTGGCAGTGATTGGAGCTGAGTGTAGTGCGAATGTGGCCCAGACCCAGAAAACACGGCCATCAGTATACGCCCACCCCCATGGCTGCCTCAGGCTTTATTTATTTTTGCTCATTTGGCATAATCAGTGCCATGAGTGTAAGGTTTAATAGTGCAAGCCCTAGAGTCTACTTAGCTTTGTGAGTCAAACTCAAAATCAATACCAAGGTCAAAACTTCATTTACAAAACTTGAGTTTGCCTTTAAAAACTCAGTGGAATTTAGAAACTGATTCAACAAAAATTTGAAAAGAGGGCAAGGTGGAGCTTTGAGAGGAAGAACACTTAAGTTTAATTTTTCTTGATTGACAGTGTGGTAGCATTTTCCTCTTAGCCAAAGTTGCTGAGCCAATTTATTAACAAACCACTCTGAAGAAGTATTTTGGAATGGCAGGTGGTATGAAAGCAGATACACTCTTACACTTGATAGGTTTATTTTACATAACAGTGTTTTGCCTTTCCTCAAATAAGTATAAATAAGTTGTTGGTGAGCCTTATGGTCTGATATGCTTTGACAGGGATGAGTTATTTTATTGATACTAGATCTATTTTGAAGAAATTCACAGAGCTCTCTCTTTTCCCGATTCAAGTACCTCTTAACACTAGAGTTTCAAAGCTGTTGGCAAGTGACATTTCAGGCAATTGTCTAGACTTGCATTAATGATAGATAATGGATGCAACTTTAATCAATAAATTATTATTATATTTAATTTATAAACTCTCTGGGTTATATTTTACACCCTTAATGTTCTTTCTATAAAATAACTGTCTACAGAAAAGCATCATGAACTACATAAAGTTTTCTGTAGTGATTATTAAGTAGAAATATTACCATGCTCAGCCTAGTGGAAGATTCTGTAAACTACAAAGCAAAATTTTTGCCACCAAACACTCAGGTAACTAGCATGTTCAACTACATAACGTGACACAACACAATAGATTCCCTTGGGTCACATGGTAGGAGGGACCTGAGCTATGCCAGCATAAGTAAAGTGAAGTTATGAAGCACAGAGTTGCTTTTCCTATATCCTCACTGCCAATGAAAAGCATAATTTCAATATTTTATGGCTTCAAGTATATGAGAGTTATTTGCATTCATGCCATAGAATATATATATATATATATATATATATATATATATATATATATATATATATATATGGTCTGGCTGCCTAATGCCTCTAATTTGTTTAGATTCTTGGAGTTGGATTTACTAGTAAAAACTATTCCCCTCCAGGTCAGCACTCATCTGACAAAGTATTCACAAATTTCTGAGTCAAGTCATCCACAGGCTTCTGTAAAATGATGGGAACGGTTTTGACCAACAAGGCAAAACATTAGAAGCCAACAATCTTCTCCCTTTTCTTCTACCATGGTGATCAGTGCAGGAAGACAAAGAAAAAGTACAGCCTTTGGTGTAAATCGATCATTTGGTATTTTGATGACTGTACAATGAGGCAAAGTCCTAGATAATGGAAGCTGAATGGATAAAAATAATTCTAGGTCTGTTGCAGTTCAGCATGGACTGCACAAGTGTAGGGGCCAGTATTATCACTGCAGTGACAATACCAAGATCAAAACTTCATTAACTGTTATCTAATAGAATACAATGAACTTAAAAGGCACTTGCTAATCCATCTATTTGTTGTGAAGTCAATAGTTTTTTTTTTTTTTATTCATTGTATACACTACCCAGATTAGAAACATGAAAAATGAGTCACAACTTTGAAAACCTGTTAATTTATTGAAGGATTTCAACATTATCTAAATTATCACAGTTTACACTTTCAGTAGTGAATTTATAATCTTTTCTTCAAAATACTTCCTATACTTCTTTTCTTTTGGAAGTTACACATTCTTAAAATGTATTTCTTATGTACATATTTCTGCTTATTTATTCAAGTTCTAGCTTCTGCATTTGGAGCTTTATTTCCATTCTTGTTGCAATTAGAGCATTGTTCTTGGATGCCATGGAATTTTTTCTGTAATTATTTATACATTTTACAAATGTCAAAAGGATGGATATTTTCAGGACTTATTAGAAGTGGTATGACTTTTACTCAAAACTCCTCCTTGTTGTTTACAAAATGACATGCATATCACTAATTATTCACATATGAGGGAATTACTCTTTCAGGGAATATGCTTTCATCAACTTTTCTCTGTATTGAATGATTTCAAATGAAGATGATTTTTAAGAATAAATATATAGACATAGATAGGCATTCAGTCCTACCTGCCCTCTGTCTTTCTCTTAGCAACATGTATCTTTTGCTCTGCTTTGATATTTCCACACAATGGTCTCTGCCATGCCAAGTGACTCTTCACTACCTGCTGTTGGTTGGTGTAAATACGTTCGTGAAGTATTTCCCCAAGGCCATCAGTGAGACAGGGTCAGGGGAGAGTAGGGTCAGAAATTGTCTGCCGCCCTTGTAATTTGGGTTTCCATTATGAGCCAAATGGGATTCAGGAGAATATAATCAGGCATATGACATGGAATATTCCCACTTTCCCCACATTTTTGCATTTTTTTATTGTTTCTTCACAGGGGAGGATACCAAATGCACAGATCATTGCATAAGGAATAATAGATTTAAATCAGAATAATGGGTCTTACTTGCCTTGAAGAATTCAGGATTCCTTAAGGCAAATTCTTGGTTCTATTACAGGTGTCCTAGCTTGCTGACCTGAGGCCTCTGTGTAGAATGACAGCAAAGAGGAAGGAGACACAAATCACAAGTTGTGTAAGTTGTGCACTAATACAACAAAACTTCAAGGAAAAACTTAATAGATGAGGACCACAGTGGACTTTGAAAACAATATTCATTCTCAGCAATTTCTTTATCATTTATTACTTCAGCGATATCTTTTCAGTGCTTGATGCTGTGCGACAGTCGTGGTCACTTCTCCTAATCAGGAGAGACGCTAGACTGATGAGACCATGCAGACACACACACACACACACACACACACACACCATCCCCACCACCACTGCCACCACAAGATGTGAATATAAATTGAGAGACTAAGATAACGAATGGAGCTTGGGCTTTAGGCATGTGGTGAGCAGGGAGGCATCTTACCCGGTGAGCTTTGCGCCTCTATGGAAGAAGAAAGTGCCCAGTTTCTCTTATTCCCTTATTTAGAAGTGAAAAGTGAGCAAGAAGGAAAACAAAGGTCGAAGAACACTACTCATCGACAGTCCCACATCGAAGCACGGATTCGTACCGCTAAACAAAAAGTAATCGCAGTCAACTAAGTAGCAAAGGATAGAAAGTGACTATGCGTGTGGTCCAGGCCATGGCCAGCATTTCCACACTAGTGTTGCTTAAAGTTATGTGTTTATAGTGTTTTAAAAGAAAGCACATAAGCTTCGATTTGAGCTTTGGTAGATTTTTTTTTTTTTTAAATTATCCACAGACCAAAATACAGCTTAGTTTATAGGCCCATAGAACCCACTGTTTCCACACAACCCTCCCTAACCCTGTGGTGTCCACATGCTGCTTGAGAAACTCAAGTCCCTGGTTCCTTCATACCAGCAAAACATTTTTAAAAATCATGTTTAAGGCTGTATACTGAACTCTCAGTTGTCTTAAGCTCACTCATAGTGAAAAAGGGCAAGTTTTTAATTGACAGAAGAGAAAATGCCAGATATTTGCTGTTCTAGAGGTGAGAAAAGGATCTGAGTAGAGGTCTGAACCAAGCCTATGAACGCTAGGAAGGTGTTCGTCTTACATTTATGCAGAGAGTTTTCTCTTATTTCCTCAGCCTGACAGAACATTGGTGTCATGCCTGTCTTGTGGACATCACCACATCTTACTTTATGCTGTTCCTGGTTCTTTGTGCTGTTACTATTTTTTATAGGCTTTTCGTTTGGGGATAATTTTCCAAAAAAATGTATTCTCCCATGATATATATTTTTTATTTAGTGATTTTTAAATTCCTCAAGTACACATTCACTACCACTGGATTACCTCTCCTTTCTCAAAAAAGGCATTGTACACATAAGCGAAATGTGAAGTACTAGAAACATGTATTACTAAGCTGCTTCATGTGTGTACTATACAATAGTGCCAGAAGTTTGAGGGTTATGCTTCCCTCACCTTATTACATGTGTTGCAAAATTTCGTTTTTGGTCTGAAAGAAATTTTTAATATTAGCTAATGAATACCATGAGTGAGTTCTTGCATGCAAATCGTGAGCACAGAGAGAGACACTCACCATCAACCCAAGCACCAGGAAAAGAAACCGACACTGCTTATGCCTGTTGTATTGTTAATCCAAATGAAGTCACCTGTTAGTAAAAATGATTAGCAGGACATCAAGAGGACCTGAAGAAAAGCCATGCAAAGCCGAAGAATAGACGTTAAGAGCGTATGGGGGCCCACCACCACACACATTGCAAGTGGCTGCTTAACAGATTGTGATTAAGCAACAGGTGGTATCTTTTAGAGAGTGTTTCATTATAGATTTTCTGAATAAAAGAGGAAAAGAAAAACAAAACAAAACACACAGTCCCCCCGAAGTTCGTGTAAAAATGCAGTGCTATAGCCCTTGCTATGAATAATTTACTTAGATTACCAAATTAGGCAAATGATTACCAAATTAGGCAAATTTCATTAAACACAGAAATCTCTACATAATGATGTGGCTGTTTTCTCACATTATCTGGAAGTAATAGCCCAGATTCTGTTCCAGAAAAATATATCATCCGATGAAAAATTATAACTTAGAAACAAACATAAATTAAATCCCAGAGGCAGCATGTGCTATTATTCAGTTCTGTGTGGTATATAGTTTAAATAGGCTAAACAAGGTTACCTCTTGGTGTACCTAATGTTATCTTTATCTGAGAGCTGCGTGCCCATCAAATTGCAAATTTCGGCTAATATTCTACCTGTGGGAAGGTGTCACTTTGGGAATTAAACAGAAAGTTGTTCTACAGTAGAATTGGTAATCTCAGGTTGCTTTTGGTTTTCTAGGAAAACAGAAGATAGTTGCATATGTGCACTTCTCTAGGCTTTTCTTTCAAATTTTCAGTTGCTCTGTAAGAAAAAGATAACCGAAGTGTTCAGTATGAAGCTTTTCCTCTCACTTTTCTTCAATAATGTTAAAAAAGGTAGTAACAAAAACCTTTGTATTTCCAAAGTTCTTGAAGTTGGAAGGATAAAATTCTAGTCTTTTGCTAATAGGATGTGTTGATAGTACAAAACGTGGAGACTGCATGTTTGCTAACGGTGAAGAGGACAGTCTGTGCTGTGTATGGAGCATCACCTCTGCTCCCCAGAGGGCCTACTTACCCCCCGCCATTGCTGACTGGCACCACAACCACAGACAAATGAGATCCTCTGAGCGCCTGACAAAACGAACTCAAAGTCCAGTCAAGTACTTATGATGACAGCATCAAGGAATACAACTAACTTTATGATGCAAATTTTCCAGGAGTGTACTTTATATGGATTTTGAGAAATCTTATTAGTTGATAAGCACTTTAAGAAGTCTGAGCTTGGCTTTAATTTTCTTGTACTCCTTTGATTTTTCAAGTATTAGAACACATTTTTTTTTTTGGTAAAATGCTTCCTCAAATTCCTATACTGTTTTACATAGTTTCTTTTTGTCAGTTCTGGCTTCCAAAGTTGTTTCACTGATTCAGGTATTGATGCTGCTCTAGTACTTGACAATCAGAGATCCAGAACTAATTTTTTTTTCTTCAGTATGAGATTCTGAGTTTTCCAATGAAGACTGTGCCTGCATAGCTGTTTGCAAGACATCAATTAATTCAGAGGAAAAACTGATACTGTCTTCTTCTTCCTCCTTGATTTCTTTTTAAAAAAATGTGCAGTCTCTCCTTCTGTGTTTGACTGCAATATCTGGCCTCATCTTTTGGTGGAGGGAGAGCCAAGAAAAGGAGTGATTCTAGCTCTTCTCAGCATCTGTTTTATAAGCCTGCATCTATCATACAGAGGTTTAGCAATGTGCCTTTTTCCCTTATTACCAGCCTTCCATGTTGATTTTCATAGTACAGAAGATTCTTCTGGAGAGACATTTTCTCTTCAAACAAATAATCTTTTGTTATTTTCTTGATATCCTCTAGAAGACATTTTTCGGCACTTTTTTCCTTCAATTTTTTTTTAAGAATAAATTCAAAATTTCTTTCTTGGATTTTTTTTTTTTCCTCCTCCTAAATGCCTCTAGATTTCCCCCTCACTTGCTTCACTTTTATTTATTTATTTATTTATTTATTTATTTATTTATTTATTTATTTATTTATTTATTTTTTCTTGTTTCAGAACTTTTGTTTGTTTGTTTATTTATTTATTTATTTTTGTGGCCGGCTCAGCCTGCCCTCAGGACAGGGCTGGTGCAGCATGTGGTGCCAAGGACTGAACTGTGGTCCATGCAGCCATTCAAGCTTTCCTAAGCAAGCACTTTAGACCACTGAGTCATCCTGCCAGGCCCCGCTTGCTTCACCTTTATGGTCTAGAGAAGAGCCAATACTTTTCGGAAGTATTACTCGGTAGACGGGTGTGAGGTACAACCTTTCCATCAGAGCTTCTGGGTTTTGCATCTTTGATTTGTTTCTGCAGTTTGGTAAGCTCTGACATCCATTTCAACACTTTTGGCTTGGCTGCAATATCACTGTAAGAGAGCTCATTATTATTATTTTTTTTTTCCTTTTAAAACTGCTCTTCAAATTGTGTGATTCTTTTCTGAAGTTTCTTCACCAACTGATAAGATGTTCTGTCTTCTCTTTTTTTATCTTTTGTGCTAAAGGATGATCTTTGAATCCTAGCATAAGAAAATGTTTTAGATGAGGAATTCAGTTTTTCTGGGTCCTGTAGGAAGTGCTGGCTTTGTCCAAAATCTAAACTGCACAGTGAGGAGGACAGTCCCCTTCCTGAGGGTGACAGTTCATTCTTACAGCTTGTGGAGACAACTGAGCTTCTCCAGACTCAGAGTCTTCCTGCCAAGACTTAAATGCAGGGAATGGCTCCCCCCCATCTCTCTACAGATGCATTGTTTTGAAATAAATGACGGGAAAAGCGATAGGGCATTACATTTCCCATTTATCGTCAGAAGCGTTCTTCATCGCTTCTGCAGGACCTGCGGCAAAGGCAAGAGGATGAGAACGGAAGCCACAGTAGCTCTGCCAACAGCGGGTGGGCCTCTTCCTGAAGTGATGACTGCAGCACCAGGCCAGCCCGGGAGCAACCCCTGGATACCTCCCGGTGGTGGCAGCGGCGACAGAGACACAGAAGACGGGGTGGGAGCCGCAACAGATGCCTCTCCCATGATATTGATACCTGATCCATTTCTTCAAAAATCACGACACCATTGTATTTGTATTAACTCCCAACTTTATCTCAATTCGACCATTTATTTCACTGGTGACTTTTAAATTCTGTTCAAATATCCAGTTTAGAGTGCTGCATTGTATGAACTATGAAGGCTCTTCGAAGATTTCTACCATGAACCTGCTCCTCATGATTATTTTGTTAGTCATAACCTCTGTGGTTTAAGGAATACTTTTCAGCTACTTTGCAGAATTTCCACCAATTTGGATTTGCCTGGTGATGTTTCTGTGGACAGTCCAAAATTAGGTTTTGTGAGAGAATAAAGACACAGATGCAGTGTCATTTTTACATGGAAATACTAGTTTTTGTTGCATGGGGGGATATTTTATTTTAGAATTTACATTATTTTAAAAATTGATGTATCTTTCACTAGACTAGTTAAAAGCTCTTTAAGATGAAGAAGTGTATCTTCCTAACAATGAGTATTTTCAAGCTGGTTAATACCATATTTTCTACATAGTACCTCATTAATACATATTGATTTAGTAGTTTTAAAACTACATAAATACTCATAAGCATCTGGCTGAGAGGAAAGATTAGGGACTAAGGTATTTTAAATAAGGGTCAATAAAAATGAGGCTCAATCGAAAGCACTGGTAATTAGTCCAATTCGCATAAGAAAATATGTTTTTGTGACTTTGATATTGGCCAAGGCAAACTGCTTCTGTTGAAAAGGAGCCTGCTTTTTCTCTCACTTCCTGAGCCTGCTCTAGGAAAGGAACAGATCTGTTTGCTTTTGAAGAGCCTGTCAAAGATTCAGAGAAGCAAATCCTCAGGACAGTTTTTAGGCTTACAAAACCTAGGATGTTAGTTGACATGGTGTACATCCAGCTAACACTGACTCCATGGTGTAACAGTGTGTAGGAGCTTTAACATTTCTGCTCGTCTAGAAGAAGCTAATATTTATTACCCAGGAGCCTGTAAACTTCTGCTCATTCTACACTGTAGCTTCATCTACTTCATATTATCTGCCAGAGCTCAGGATTTCAAATGAAGACATGCTTGTTCTCCCAAGGGAGTCAGAATTTGGGGTTTTCAAATTGACAGTTTTAATCCTTAGAAAACCTTTTTTTTTTTCCCTGCCATCCAGATTTTATATACAGATATGATCTTAACCCATCTTTTATGAACTAGGGAACTAAAATACAGGTTGCTCACTCAAAAATCAGACATGTGGACAAGGAAATGAGCTGTGTATGCGCATTTCTTGAAACACTTGCTATAATTCCCTGACGTCCTATAACCTTCCTTGACATCAGTGAAAATTATTAGTTTTGTTCTCCACTGTCATGTGTCATGGTTACCTCTCATTGAAATGGAGGTGTTCCGAATAGCACAAGCAGTTAAGATTCTTGCCAAGTGCCTCATTTGGGTAATTTATAGTAGGATTCAAAGCTGATGAGATCAGAGCCCATGAGTCCCTGGAGTCCTTAATCTTTGATCATATTTTGTGGTGGGACAATGCTTGATGAGAGTGGGGTTTTAAGATCACTGCTCCCTGCAAATGTATTTGTCAAAGACCAATGTTCCCAGTAAAGTGCTTCAAGTTGGGGATTGCCTATCACTGGAAATGAACCACAAGGAATATCTTAATTTGAAGAAAGTACAGGCTTGATACTTTTCAATGAATTCCTGGTATTGAATAAAATGTACCCCAGCTCTTAACTTTAAATGACTTTTTTTTTTTTTTTTTTTTTCATCAGCCTAGTGGAAAGCGGGAAACTGGCTAGGAAAGAAATGAAGGAATCAACGTCCTTGGATAAGATTATGCTGAGAAGTGGCTATAAAAATGGAAAAAAAAAATACAGAAAAAGGAAAGGAAAAACCATTCTGGATAATGCAGAGGCAGGTTTCCAACTACAGGTTCTGGTGTGAGGCCAGGGGCCCTCAAAGTCAGGTCGCTCAGCCCAGAAGATTTGCAACGCAATTCCGTAGGCAAAATCAGAAGCAATTAAAACACATAAGTTGAGGTTTTATCTTGACTTTTGCAATTTTCTATTTTTAACATTGGTTTTAGAATATATCTAATGGAGTAAAGCAAGGATTGCATAACTTTATGCTTTCATGTTTACATTTGTTTGTGAATATACAGATATACAAATATATTTGTACATGCACATATGTACACATGTTTAAAAACATAAACAGTTTTATGATGAAAATGCTGTCAGACTACCTGTGCATAATATGTGATGTTATATAACTGTTCCTCATAATAAAAGAAGCAAAACACTTTCTAAGTATTCATGCCTTATTTTTTGTTTCCATTTATGATAAGGGCTGCAGGCTCAACAGGTTCTCACTGTGTAGATTGGACTCATAGTAGTTCTCCTGTTTTCAGCCTTCCAAGCACTAGGATTACAGTTGTGTACCACCACAAGCAGTCTCAATCACCATCTCTGTGTGCCCCGCAGGCAGGGCTGGCATGGCCGTGTTTTCTTTTTTTTAACCTGAGAAATTTTACCAACTGTTGATATACCAGGAAAAAAATATTTTATGTATTTACCCCGCATTTCTTCCAGTACTAAAGAAAATATGATTACTAAGCTGAAAAAATAGTGCTTCCGTTATTATTATACCATTTATTTAGATGAATACCTCAGAATAACTATTCTAATTCTAGTGTCTTTTTATTCTAAACCTGGCTTTGTCCATTCGTTAGATAAAATTTTATGAACAATGAACATCAAAGTTTTTGACATATTTAACTCTTATGTTATTAAACATTTATAAATTTAATCTTTGGTACTAATCTTTTAGTCTTCTTGAGTTATGTTGACCAAAATGTTTTGTAACTCTACAAGTTTGGAAATAAATACAGCACTGGGTGTATTACTATAAGTCTCTAGAGTTATTTTTATTTATTTATTTATTCATTTTTTGTACTTTTTTAGGGAAGGGTTTACAGTATGTTCAGGGTCTCACTACTAGATCAGACTCATAGTGATCTACCTGTTTACAGTCTTGCAAGAGCTGGGATTACAGATGTGCACCACCATGCCCACTCTCAGTTGCTGTCTCAGTGTGGCCTGGGGGGCCAGGTGGGCACAGCAGGCTTGGGGAGCAAACCTCTAGCCTTTGCACTTGCTTGCAGGTGCTTTAATCCACTGAGCCAGTTGGCCAGCCCTTGAGTTATGTTGACTATAACGCTTTGCTACTCTATAATTTTGGAGATAGGCATAGCACTGAGTTCATTACTCTATGTCTCTACTTATATTAGCTACTGGGATATGTATTGATTATTTAGCCATTATTTCTGAGTATCTAATATACTATAATGTGGTCGCTTACTTATACTGGGTACAAATTAACACAGAACAATTTTGATTTTTATCTTATCAATTATGATAAGAACTAACAATGAAGGTATGAAAACTAGAATCAATTTAACTTGTAGGGCAAAGAGACTTTCTAAAGGAAAGTCATCTTCAAACAAAATGAAGAAAATAATGCACAAAATAAGGACACACAACAGTTGCATCAGTCAGTTTCCAATTACCACACACAGTACCAGGCAGCCAAAAGAAGATGAGTAAGTGTAATTTGGCTCAGATTTCCAGGGGATTCAGTCTATGGTTTGCTGACCAATCTTGGAAGGATGAATAGAACAAGGTTGCTTAGATTTGGTGACCAGGAAGCAGAATATGGTATTTTGACAAAAAGGAACGGGGGAAAGGAAAGATATAGCCTCTAAGTCCACATGTTCATGACCCACTCCAGTCTCTCCCCCCTCAATATGTCCTACCAGTCTCCAAGAATATCATGAACCCCATCAAGTTGACCAACTGAACCCTACTTTCCACAATGGCAATGAATACAAGAATACTTTCATTGAAAGGTTTGTTTTAAACATTTTCCTAAGAATTTTATGCATCTTACTCATTAGTGATTAAAGGCCAGCCTAAATTGCATGAGAAACCTATCTCAAGAAGATGAGAACAGCTGGGCGTGGTGGCACACACCTGTAATCCCAGCACTTGGGAGGCTGAGGCAGGAGGATCGCTGCGAGTTTGAGACCAGCCTGGGCTACAAAAACAAGCTCAAGGTCAGCCTAAACTGCATAGCAAGACCTGTCTCAAAAAGCAAAAAAAAAAAAAAAAAAAAAAAAAGATGTAAACAAACAAACAAAAAGCAATACATGATAAAAGTCTCCATGAACTGAAGTGGAGATAGCAATGAGCAACTGACATAGGAAATAGAGTATTAACTCCTGTTATAAGATAAGAGTTTAAGCTATTCCATGAGGTGGCAGCAACTCATTTAAATAATTTGAGCACATATACCATATGGATATGTTTGTATAGAAAAAATAGAGCATTCAAAAGATTTTGACTTCTGCATAGGCAGTGTATTGTCAAAACCCAAAAGTGAGTAAAGAACAGGCAAGCAAAGAAATCCTGGACACGTATTTGGTGGCTTGAAATAAGATAATAATTAGGTCACTTAAAAATTATTCACTTAGAGTTGCTTTGTGAGACCTATAGTCAGTTGGCTCTATGATATACACAGGAATGTTAAGGACAATGAAGATGTCAAAGGAAACTTTATCTTTCATTTGATTAAGTGGAAATATAATGAGGATCGTGAAAAACATAGTATTAAACCATAGTGATTGATTAACTCTGAGTCTTATTTTAATTGTGTATACAATAGCAATATTTATAGATACCCAGTAGAATTTTTTATAAAAGGGATTCACTTATTCATGCTCTTTCAATACTGTCTTTGTGTCAAATTTTCTGTTGGGCAACAGGGATTTCTTTATAAATTTTGACTCTCCCACAAGGGACAGAAAATTAAGTTTTACACCATAGAATTAGGGAAGCATTCAAAGGGAAATTGCTATTGAAGAAGAAAACCAATCTCAAAGGAAGGGATGTACAAGATCTAAAGGAGGAGAGTCAAGAAGATAGATGTGGAATGTGGAAATGGACGTGTGGGTTGAGGAAAAGAAAAAGAACTCACAAGGCCCTGAAAATTAGAAGATATATGCTGTGTTTGACGTATGTGGGGCAGACTGGATGGAAGACTGAGTGAAGTAGTAAAGCTAAGACCCGAAGAAAGTAAGTCATCAATCTCAGGGGGCTAATAGGCTATATTCACAGCAAAGTTTCAACTTATATTTAAGTTATGCCTTTATGGAGTGTGCTGCAAAATTATCTTATGGAACACAAACTGGGGGCAAACATAACAAGTTTACTGTACAATAATGGTTGTAGAGATGAAGAGATATATGTTGTACAATTCCAATAGGTAAAGCAATCTAATGTTGAGATTGAAAGGTATTGGAGTTTGAACAAATCATCTGGTTATTGGAAGACATTGTGTTATAGCATGGTGTCAATATTTATGGAGATAGAAAATAAAACATGAAAGGAAGTGAGTGCTTTTCATTAAAACCAAGTAGAGATCAAAGTGTATATATACTTATATGTGTATAATTGGACTTCATAAGAGATAAAAGTAAAAAAGAAGTAAAAGGAGTAAGTGAATCAATGGGAGATAAATTGAGATTAAACAGCAAATCATTTAAAGTATAGGGGGACAGGAAAGTAAATGTAGAACATGACATTGAAAGTACAAACTGATGAATATGAAATGAGTTTTAATGAGAGATAAGAGTGACAGAGCTAGTCCAAAATAATAAATAAATTATATAGCATCAATGCCCTGCTGTTATGGTTTGTATATAGTCGCTTCCCCAAAGTTTTGTGCAGTCCTTGGGTGGGGACTTCTAGAGTTTGAGATTAACTCATGATTCATTGGGATTATGGGTGATCCACTGGGTTTATAGGTCTTAGTACTGCTGGGATTATGGGTGTGAGTGCTATCCCCAACCTGGGGCTAATAGCCTGAATAGAATATAAGTGAGACAGAGAGACAGACTCTCCTTCTGTTGCCATTGTTGCTGCTCTCTGCCATGTGCCAGTTTGCCTTGGAGCCAGTCAACTATGGACTGAAAACTGCAGTAACTGTGAGCTAAATAAATCTTTCTTGCCGGGCGTGGTGGCTCACGCCTGTAATCCCAGCACTCGGGAGGCTGAGGCAGGAGTATTGGTGCGAGTTCGAGACCAGCCTGGGCTACAAAAGTGAGTTCAAGGCCAGCCTCAACTGCATAGCGAGACCCTGTCTCAAAAAGACAAAAATAAATAAATAAATAAATAAATAAATAAATAAATAAATAAATCTTTCCTTCCTTCACTTTGGGTGTTGGATATTTGTCCCAGCAATGAGAAGAGTCACTGAGACACATAGGAACAATTTTTTTTTTTTTAAGAAAAAGAATTTATCAGAAAAAAGTGCTGCAAAGAGAGTAATGAAAATAAATCTATGAAAATTATTCAGCTTAAAGCTATTGGAATGCTGTGGTAGCAGGTTTAGAGAAACTGTGTTGTTGATGTCCTGCTGCTTTGCTTTGCATCTTGAGTATGGTACAAGGCAAAAACTGAGTCAGTATACTTAGAAATGGCCAGTGTTGGGTTGAGTCATTTAATGACTGATAGACCATGTCTCTGGATAAGAAGCTACAGATAAAGAAATGTGTGCTTCTTCAGGAGGAAGTGTGTCTTACCCAGGAAGAAGAGAGAGAGATGCATTCAGCATTTAGACAAATTGTGTCATAATTACTGGATGAGATAAGCAGCACAGAAATACTATTATATGTTTGGCTTATTTTGAAAGTTGTCATTTCTGTAGACCTCCTGAATAGGTCATTTTTATTGGAAACTGCTTTAGGACTTCTGGTGTATAGAGATAAAGCTACAAAGGACAGCAGTAAGGAACACACACGCACGACTTTCATACAAAAATAGACAATGTATTTTTGCTTAAAATTCTAAGTAATACACATGCAAAGCAGATGACCAAGTACTCCGAAGACCTTGTATACCCAAGTATCCAAGGGAGTCAATCTATTTAGTGTAAAACCTCTGTGAGCACTGGTGGCTGGCAGATATTGGACAAACTGTATTAAAAAATTTGGATTTTTTTCACTCTGCAGTCAGTGGCATTCCATAGACGAAAAAAAGTGTATTATTATAACAAGACTCCTTTACAATGACTTCTTCTCCACGTTTTTATTTTTGTCCTGTTAAAAACTTCAGTAAGACCAATTTATCCGTTCGCAGGTTGGAGGAAGCCACAGCAAAAGCAAATGCCTTTGGCCTCCAGGACTTAGCACTCTTTTGCATTCAGCACAGTGTGTGAGCACACTTACAGCATTTCCAGTATAACATTATGACATGAAAGAGAAAAGGTAGTGATCACCCTGAGAGAAATACTATTGAGCATAACTGGAAAAAAGTAATGTTTTTCATGGTGAGATTCACAAAGCAATATCATGGCAGAAAAAGCAAGGTAAATATTTACTCCAAGTTTTTTTTTTTTTTCTTTTCTTAGAACCTGAAGGAGGCTAAAACTTTCAGTGTTTCTATTTTAATATGTATCTCATGTTTTTGTAAATTAGTTTTATGACCATCATTTCCCAAAGGGTCATTTTTTGAGGAAATTGCTGTATCGGGGGCATACACTTATGCTTGGAGGAAACAAAACTTCTTTTATTTCATTTTTTCAATAAAGAGGAATAAGTTTGCATCGGCCCTTTGGCATAGAATAAATACAACATTTTTTCCCTATGCCCTGGTTCTCTCACCTAGAGCTTCAGACACCCTTATGACATAGGAAAATGGAAGCTGTTTAGCTATCTATTTTCGAAGGAAATAGAAGGCAAGTCCCATGAGGAAAAGTTCACAATAAAGGGGATATGAATAAACCACAGAAGAAATACATTTGAATATTGCAAAGTTTTATGATTTCTTAGCATCCAGAAGCACAAAGCTCCTGTGAACGTTTGATTTCCCTTTAAGGCAGGTAAACAAAGAAGTTTATACTAAAACAAATTGTTTTTGCCTTCTAATCCTTCAATTATTCCCCTTAGATTCATATGTTTTATCTGAATCTATTATACTAAAAGCTAGTAGTCAGGCATGTATTTTGAATTTCTTCAGAGGTACACAGCTGTCACTCTCTTACCAGTCAAATACAAACAATGAACTTATTTGTGTTAAGCCAAGTCTATCTGGATGTGTATCTGGGTATGAGTGAATACAGCGGTACCTCGATGTATGAACTTAATTCTTTCCACAATTTTGGCCCAAACTGAATTTGTGAGGAGCTCAATCAAATTTCTTCCCTAGATTAATATTGAACCTAAACATTGAATTTGATTTGATTCTCATTCAATTCAGTTTGAGACCAGAATCAAGGAAAGGATTAGGTTCATAAATTGAAGTACTACGATATAAAAAGTGCTCTTTACCTTTCTTAAAATTCTTATATCAGAATGTAAGTAGGGCCTTGCCATGATTTGGAAAGCAATAAATTATGTTGGCCATATCCTTTCTAGGAATTATTAAGGAAAAAAGTCATAGAGACTACTGTAAGGCACAAGCAGAAGAACTTGAATACAATTTTATATGTTGTTTATCTGAATTGTAGTAGGTTCCATCATGGACTTTGAAGTAAAAGTTTAAGACAAGTTAGGTAAAATTTAGGATTTGAAGTGCCTTTATACTTACTGTGATCTTAAAAAAATTATTATGTTATCAATGATGCATAGCTTCTTGATCAATAAATTCAAGACAATAATAATTTAGCTTGAATTTGTTAAAGTCAAGTAAAACTTGTGAAAAGCCTTTATTAATTATAAGAACTTACATAAATACTTGTAAATCTATTAAAAATCTTTTAATAGAAATCACCTTAAAATTCTTCCCATATTTAACTTATAAAGCAAAAATATAGATGGCATCGTCTTCCAACTATCTTATTGGAAAGACTAGTGTCTTGGTCACAGATTATGGAATGCACTTATGGGGATTAAAAATTCTTGAAAAGGTACGTGTTTCTGATTTTTTTTTTTTCTTTTTTGAGACAGGGTCTCACTGTGCAGTTCAGGCTGGCTTTGAGCTCACTTTTGTAGCCCAGGCTGGTCTCGAACTCGCAGCGATTCTCCTGCCTCAGCCTCCCAAGTGCTGGGATTACAGGCATGAGCCACCACGTCCGGCGTATTTCTGATTTTTAATTTCTTATTGGGAAAGAAGAGGACTCTCATCAGCTCGTTGGTGTGGAAGTTTATTGCTTTGATTTGGTGCATTGCTGTTAAAAATTGATCACACATTGTTATGGTTTATGTCTAGTTGTTCCCCGAAAGCTTCATGCATTCATGGGGTGGGGACTTCTATAAAATTGAGACTTGACTCATGAGTCACTGGGATTATGTGTTTTAGTACTGATGAGATTATCATTATCAGTACTGCTGGGAATTATAGGTGTGGCCTGAGGCGAATAACCAGTGCAGAGAGTCTGATGTAATTTAAAAAGAGATAGAGAAACAGACTCAAGTTGTTGCTCTCTGCTCCTTCGGTTGGTAGGTTGCCTCTGTCACAATTGTTGCTGTTCCAGCACCATCAACTGGATGTTCTCTGCCCCAAGGAACTGGATGTTGTCTGCCCTGTTCCACTCAGCCTTGTGCCAGCTGAACATGGACTGCAACCTCCAGTAACTATGAGCTAATAGACCTTTCCTTCCTTCATTTTGGGTGTTGGATATTTGTCACAGCAACGAGTAAAAATAACTAAGACACACATAATCTTCCAACACTGTTGCTGGTAAGCCAGTCAAGTTGCTTTGGGGATGATTGGGTCCTAGAAGTCTAACTTCTTTTTATATTTTACATCTCCTTTTGGATACCTTCAGGGTAGACTGGGTCTCTAGCAAATTCATTTCCATTCTTGCCACGTCTACAATCATGGACATCATCACTCAGAATTCATCTTTTATTTTTCCTGTCCTCATATTGTCAGGAAAAATTAGGTTTTCTTCTAACCACTATATATTATATCTGTTGTCTACTATCCCACAGAAAGCTACCTTTAGTGAATTGGAGATTATTTAGTCTTTATGGAAGATCTTTTAAAATGACTTTAATAAACTCTGTACATGTATTTTGCAGGCACATTCATCCATCTCCAGAAAAAATATTTGCTACGTCTTTGCCACCTGAAGAGAGAAAGTTTTGTTACATGAAGAGGAAAGAACAGGCAAAATAATTCTTACTTTTAATTTAAATTTTGCAGCATAACACGTGGATCACTTTTCACAAATCAAGGGTATTGAATATTTCCTCTGCTATTTGGGCAAATCACAGTACTATATAACATAAACCTTAAAATTTTTAATAGATTCATAAAAGAAGCATTTATGTCTCTACTATTCACTACCCAATAGGACTGTGTTTTCTACCAATATATTACAGGAGAAAAAAAAATATTAGGTCCTTAATTAACTTTCATCAAAACTTAAATCACTTATGCTCACCTTCTATTAGAATGATATAAGCCTTCCTAGATTGTGCAAGCTGGTGTAAAACAAGTGGAAAGTACAACCCTGGCATAGATAATGGTTAAACAGCAACAATTCTGTCACATACAATGGAAGCATGGGATTTCAGCAGACATTAATGCATCTGCCATGTGATGTTTTTGACAGTGTCATTTGGAACTTTTAAGTTTTCCTCTAAAACAAAACCTGTATCCATGCTTACAAGTCAAATCAAATTCTCTCTCTTTCTCCAACTCTCTCTCTCTCTCTCTCTCTCTCTCTCTCTCTCTCTCTCTCTCTCTCTCTCTCTCTCTCCCTCTTTCTCATCTTTCTGAAACAGGGTTTCATTATGAAGATCAGGGTGACCTTGGAGCCTGGGAAGGGGACATCCCTCAGCAGCATAAGTACCTACCTATCAAGTGTAAAGGCCTGGGTTTGATTCCTGGTACCATAAAAACAAAACAAATGAACAAAAGCAAAACAAAACAAGTTGACTTTGAGCTCACTTTGTAGCTCAGGCTGGTTGAAACTCAAAACGATCATCCTGACTCAGGCTCCCAAGTACTGGGACTATAGGTGTAGGCCAATACACCTGATACACCTGCCCACCCCCCTTCGTGGATGGCTCTACCCATCCTGCTGGTGGGGCTGCCGTGGTATGTTTGCTGGGAATTGAGCCATGGTTCCTACATGCTTGTGTAAGCTAAGAAGACACTTCAGACAACTGAGCTATCTCACTGGCCCTGGTCTTTCTCATTTGATATAGCAGGAAAAATGTCAAGACTTTGATTACAAATTTGCCTAACAGAGAGAAATATAATGAGTGTAACTTGAAGGACACACTTATACAAGATTTCAAGGGATCTCTGGGCTTTGAAATCTAGTCTGGAAGACTGGAAAGATAACGAGAGAAACTGAGCAATGTGGATACCAGACAACAACTGCCATGTTGCAATTTTGTGAGAAGCTCTAAAAGGTGCTGCAACTGTATCCAGTGAATTTATTTAATTTAACACGCACTTATGGAGATGACTCAAGTAAAGTTTGCTCTAGGAGCTAGCTGTATTCACTCTGTTATATAAACTGTGCATAATCCCAAAATCTGTGGGGAGGTGGTTCCTTCCTGGGATTTAGTGCAATTGGTAGGAAGTGAGTGGATGCCATCAGAATGTATAGGGAGTGAATGTTAAAAACAAAAATCGAAACAAAGTGGAGTGAAGAAAAATGTAGCAACACAAAGGCTAAAACCTGCAGGGGCCTCTGGCCTTCTCGGACTTCTACTTTATGTCTTCACTTTCCTTGTCAGCTCCTTATTCACATCTGTTTCTGTTGGCTCTTTCTTTGTAAGCTGTTCATATAGTGTGTTTTCTAACCCATCAAGAGCCTAATTTTCCTCTCCCTGACTTCAGTATCTGAAGTCATAACTTTAGAGAGCTTTCTGTCCCTCTAGCATCTATTCATTCATAGCCTTCTATTTGCTTGATCTTGGCATTGGTATATATATCTGCAGGCATTTGAAATTACTTACACAGGTAAGAATCTCTAGCTGTATATTTACATACTCAGTAGTTCTAGAAAAGTTAGTTCTGCTTTTTTCCAGCATTGAAATAACTCCAGGGAAGGACTTTCTAAGTCACATTTCACCAAGTGGCAGAAATTTCCCTCAGTACATTAGGAGCATCCCTACCACTATCTCCTCTGTGTGAGACTCCAAATTGCAACTGCATTTAAAGGGTTCAGTGAATGCCCTGGACACTTTCTAATAAAATAAAAACATCCAAGTTATGTGGTAGGCCCCATAAAATCTCAACTTTCTAGCAATATCATCAGAAACTAAGAACTATATTTTAAACCAGTTAATCCATCCAGGCAAGAATCATTTTCATTACAGGAGCATCAAATTAAGAGCAATAGCAACACATTTCTTGTTCTAAAATCTGTCATTGCAAGAAGATTTGATATGCTATGTGAGACATTTATACACCCCACCTACCCAGAGTACCCAGTGGGGTGAAGTGGTTGCTACATGCAAAGACTGGTAAGATTTTATAATTTTGTACTGGTAAGGTTTTGGTCCTATCCCTTCAAGTTCAATAAGGACTCAGGATATAAGAGAACCTGTACTGTAATATCCTATAACTCAGAGGTTTCCCAAATTTTCTGGTCAAGGAGATTATGGGACCTCAGAGGAAAGGGATGAATGAACTACAATGC
>PVJA010033128.1:0-17031 GCA_004027025.1 Myocastor coypus | reverse complement strand
GCACTTGCCAGGCAGGCACTTGTGCCATGGAGCTATCTCCCCAGTCCCCTATTTATGTTTTCTTATTTTTCCCACAATTAAAACATATTACCTGGATAATAAAACCATTATTAGGCAATAATTTTTTAAAAATCTATGGACAAAAATGACTTGCATTTAAAGAGATCCGTGGAAACCCTTCTGACTGTGTCAAAGATAGCACATTTGGCTACTCCTTGAAGCAGTGAACTCTCTTCTCAGTACCAACTGCAAGGGCCCAGCTGCTCTCAGTTCCCACGCTCCCTGACATCTGTGCAGAGCCGCCTGGTGATTCCAAAGGAGAAATGACAGAGTGGGGAGAAGGAAGAGGCAGCTCAAGTAAAGCCAGACAAGTGAGAGGAAAGAAAACCAAAAAAAAACTTGTGAAAGGCAGATGAGGTCGTTTGTGTCTGCTAATGGGGGGTTGGGAAGGCAGGCTGGGACCCTCCTGCAGAGGAGGCAGACAGAGATCCTTTCCTCCTGGTCACCATGTCACACACCATGGCTTTCCACTCCCTAAAAAAGACACTGCTGGGTTGTAGCAGATATAGCTAGAGGCAAGAAGGAGCTGCAAGTATAGGTTTTTTAGTAAACAGCTCTGAGGGAGGCCAGACATGAAGGCCAGGCCTTAACTGGAGCAAGTGCTGGGCTCTTCAGGCATCCTCAAGCTGTACCAGGCAAGAGCTCAGAGGGCAGGGTGGGCAGGGCCCAGTTAGTCCCTGGGACTTGTCCTGAGGCTGCTTGAAGCCTCTATAAGCTTGGTACAGCTTCTTGGGGCAGGGAGTGGACAGGTTTCTGGAGTTTGCACAGGGGCAATATCATTTGTAGAACCTTGTGAGCTTCCCCTTGGGCTTGGAAACATGGCTGTTGCCTGATAACTGACTGAATTCGCTCTTTTATTGGAGTATAGCTTGCACTGCCTTCTTACTAGGCTTTTGGGGGCTGTCCATGAATCCTTGAGGCTACTTTTCGTCCTTGTTTTTTGCCCCTGCTCCTCGAATCATTCACTTTCTCCAGACTGAATGTCTAAGGGTCTCACCCACCTATGGCTTTCCTCTTTGTCGCCTTAATATAGAAAATGACCTACAGCAGTGGTAGGGAACCTACAGAACACATGCCATGGTGTTTTTCTTTTAAGACAAAAGATGGTAATGTATAGTTATTTCTCCTAAACTAAAACTTCAGCATTACAGTGCTGACACTTTGCAATAATTAGTGGGTTTTAAGTTGTGGCTTGACATTCAGTCTCTAAAAGGTTTGCTATCAGTGATAAAGTGAAAATCTGAAACTAGATTTTTTTTAGGGACGCAATAATACCTTACAGAATTTATACTGAAAAAGTAAGACCAAATGGAGTATGATTGCTCATGCCTATGATTCTACCACTTGGGAGGCTGAGGCAGGAGGAACTCTGTAAGTTCAAGGCCAACCTAGATCACATAGCAAGTTTGAGGCCAGCCTGAACTACACAGTGAGGCCCTGTCTCAAGAAAAAAACGAAAAGTAAAAATAATAACAACAACAACAACAAAAGTAAGACCTGTAGCTGGACATAGTGGCACATACCTGTAATCCCAGGTAATCAGAGGCTGAGGCAGGAGAACTGCAAGTTTGAAGCCAGCCTGCATAATTTAGTGAGATGGTCTAAAAAAATAAGAAGTACCAAGGATGTAGCTCAGTTGTAGAGAATTTGCCTTGCCTGTGTCAGGTCCTGGTTCAATTTCCAGTATTTTTTTTTTTAAAGTTAACATCTGAGATAAATCTTTCTTTGTTCCAAGGATGATCCCACTGGAATGACTGGGAACTCAATTTTCTTTTCCAACAACTCTGGGATGAAGAATTGTGATGGCGTCCACAAAGAATTTCTGCTCAAATGTACTTTCTAACATTCACTAGCTTTCTGTGAAACAAGAAAAAGTGTTATGTTCTTTTAAAAATGATGGCTTTGAGAGTACATTGAGCTCCATAGAGACAGCACTGGGGCAAGTGAGAGCCGGATTGGCACCGGGCAACTCTGAACCTTGCTAAGGAAAGCACATAAACATGGGCAAAGGAGATCCTAAGAAGCCGAGAGGCAAGATGTCATTGTATGCATTCTTTGTGCAAACTTGCCGAGAGTAGTACAAGAAGAAGCACCCAGATGCTTCCATTAACTTCTCAGAGTTTTCTAAGAAGTGCTCAGAGAGGTGGAAGACCATGTCTGCTAAAGAGAAAGGAAAATTTAAAGATATGGCAAAGGCAGAGAAGGCTCAGTATGAAAGAGAAGTGAAAACTTATATTCCTCCTAAAGGAGAAACAAGAAAGAAGTTCAAGGATCCCAATGCGCCCAAGAGTCCTCCTTCGGCCTTCTTGCTCTGTTCCAAGTATCACCACAAAATCAAAGGAGAATACCCTGACCTCTCCATTGGTGATGCTGCAAAGAAACTTGTAGAAATGTGGAATAATACTGCAGCAGATGACAAGCAGCCATATGAGGAGAAGGCTGCTAAGCTGCAGGAAAAGTATGAAAAGGACATTGCTGCCTACCGGGCTAAAGGAAAACCTGATGCAGCAAAAAAGGGAGTCATCAAGGCTGAAAAAAGCAAGAAAAAGAAGGAAGAGGAGGAGGATGAGGAAGATGAGGATGAAGAGGAGGAAGAAGATGAAGAGGATAAGAGGATGAGGAGGATGAAGAAGAGGATGACGATGAATAAGTTTTGGCGCAGTTTTTTTTTTTTTTTTTCTTGTCTATAAAGCATTTAACCCTCCGGCACACAACTCACTCTTTTTGAAGAAAAAAAAAATTGAAATGTAAGGCTGTGTAAGATTTGTTTTTAAACTGTACAGTGTCTTTTTTTGTATAGTTAACACTACCGAATGTGTCTTTAGATAGCCCTGTCCTGGTGGTATTTTCAATAGCCACTAACCTTGCCTGGTACAGTATGGGGGTTGTAAATTGTCATGGAAACTTAAAGCCAGTTCTTGTTGGTGCACAGCACAAATTAGTTATATATGGGGATGGTAGTTTTTCATCTTCAGTTGTTTTATCTTCTGATGCAGCTTATACAAAATAATTGTTGTTCTGTTAACTGAATACCACTCTGTCATTGCAAAAAGTTGCAACTGTTTTGTTGACATTCTGAATGTTTCTAAATACAATTTTTTATTAAAAAATAAATAAGTAAATAAATAAAAATGATGGCTTTGAAATTGCATCTTTTGATGCCTGTTCCTGGTTGTGGGGACCAGGTAGGATGACCTATTTGCTCATTGTAGCAAATGGCCACAGTTTGCGTGGCTGAGGCAAACACAGGAGCTGAGGAGAGGAAAGGGAGAAAAGAGCAATTAAGTCGAGGTAGGCTTGTGAAACAATGCATTACCAAAAAAAAATCTAAAGGGAACAGAGGATGTAAAATTTCTCTGCCTTTGGTTATAAATGTCTTTATTTTTAGCATTAGTTTCTAGGGTGCTAAGCCAATTAAATTGAGGCTGTGTTTAAACATTCTCTCCTAAGACCTACTTTAAAACATAAAGTAACACTTGACTTGAAATTAACCTTTCTAAAATAAATAGTTCTGATTTTTTGCTGGGGGGTGGGAGGGCTAGCTCCTGTCAAGTAAATACAGTTTTCACAACATGTCCAAGTGTAATTCCTTAAACCTGAGGAGAGATGATAAGGGCAACTTGGTTTTAAGGCAGCCAAAATTTCCAGGCATGGTGCCATATACCTGTAACCCCAGCACTCTGGTAGGCCAAGGCAGGAGGATCACAGTTTGAATTCAACTTGATCATCTTAGTGCTTTAGTGACTCCCTGTCTTAAAATAAAAAATAGAAATAACAGGGGATGTTGCTCAGTGCAAAGGGCTTCGGTCCAATATCCAGCATCACCCCCATGACATGTGTAAGATGGTTTCAGGTTGATTGCTCAGAGGGATTTTATGTTTCCACCATCTGCACTTTGGACATACTGTATTTATTTCTTCAGTGTCATATTTTTGTTGCCTTTCTGTCAGTAAATTTAAAATACAACTATGTGAGCCCAGAGGAGACCAGTCCAAGGAGCTTATAGCTCTTCAAAGCTTTTCTAACCTTGTACGTACATTATTAAAACTTTGGTCTTGCTTTTACTGTTTGAAAATGCTGTTAGTAGTTATACAACACTGTGAATGAAAGTAATATAGCCTTTCAATGGTTTAAAATAATATTGCAAGACAGAGGCCCACGAGGGCATTGTAACCAACCCCAGCAATCTCAGTGGTATTTTAAAACAACTTTTTTTTGGAAAGAGAGGAGGGATGGGCAGAAGGGAAAAATGAGTAATGAAAAGGGGCCTTTTACTGATGGACACTGATCAACTCTGACTTCCAACCTCAGCTGGGACTTGTATCAGCTTCATTTTTAAAAATATCAGTTTCATGCTGTTGTTTTTAATATTGGCTAATGGTAGTTGCTCTCTTAAATGTGGTCGCATTCTTCGACAAGGCAAAAAAAAATTAAAATGATTATTTATACTAGAAAGCAGATGACAGGGTTGGGAATAGTCAGCAACCAGTATAAATCACAGATGTGTACATCAATTTGGAAAATATTGACCTAGAATAAGAGGAAGCATTACATGACAAACTGGGGAGGGGAAGGAAGACTCAGCAACACTCCCACACCCACCCAGAATTGCTGATCTGTAAAGCATCTGAATCGGTGCTGGAAAAACTGCAGGGTATAGAAATATAAAGTAGGACACTGGCCCAAGTGATCTTTGACTGACTATGGTTCTGTAGGCTGGGTTGTGTTTTCCTGTTGTGTTGTGTGGTGTTGTGCTGTTCAGAAGCTGTTGCACCAGGACCAGTAGGGACTTATCCTACATGCCTGGATTTTATTTTATTTTTTATCTATCTATCTATCTATCTATCTATCTATCTATCTATCTATCTGTCTGTCTGTCTGTCTGTCTGTCTGTCTGTCTGTCTGTCTGTCTATCTATCTATCTATCTATCTATCTATCTATCTACCTATCATCTATCTCTTTATTTAGTAGTACCAGGGATTGAACTCAGGACTTTGCACTTGCCAGTCAAGTACTTATTCTACTGAGCTATCTCCCTAGCCCCACACCTGGATTTTAGATCTTAGTTGTGAAACTCCAAGCATCCCAGATGCAGTATTCTATCTCTTCCCAGGATTTGTGTCTCCTTCCTAGGATTGTACCCACTGCAGTGTCCCCACTGCCAACAGTAATGCATACTGGCTCCCACCACCAAGGGCGGTCAGCATCGCCTACTGTCAGATAACTCCAGAGACTCACTACTCATCGTCTTGGTCATCTTCTCATTACTGAGACACAGCACCTGACACCTGCAAATGAAAGGCAAAGAGGTGGACTTTAGCTCCCAGCTCTTAGCAGTGGCAGGTTACTAGCAGATCAACATTGAAGGGGCGTGGCGTCCCAGGGACCCGCCCCCTCCAGCTCCAACTCCCCGAACAGCAAGTCACTTACAAGCAGTAATCCGATTACTTTCCAAAAGTCTCACTTAGGAGTGCGCGAGGCCCTTGGGGGACATCTAGATATAATCCATAACACTCATCACTGTCCAAAAGTGCCCCAGTTTTCTGCTAAGGAAACAAGTTTTTGCTTTCAAATTTGGATATTACCCAGCTGTTTCATACAATTCTACATCGATTTTTGGGTAAATGTTTATTCTTGCCAAAATCCATTTAAGCTTTAGACAATTTTATTGAGCTTTAAAGAAAAAAAAAAAAAAAAAACACTTGTACTAATTCTTCTAATACCATACAATTAAAGCTGGCTTTATTATTCATTTATGTATATTTCCAGATTTGTTTTTGGCAGGGCTAGGAATTTAACCCAGAGGCTCACGCGTGTAAGCACGTGCTGTACCACCGGCGAGTCCTCCAGTGTCGGATCTTATTTTCATCTAATAGGAAGGCTTTCTGGAAAAACAGAGCAGCACCCAAAAGTGGCTTTGTGAAATTTATCCTAAAAGAGATCTTTCAAAAGTATTTTCTTTTTCTTGCATTCTTTATAGTTATGAATAAAGAAACCTCATATTCACACATGACTAGAGAAACCAAGTCAAGATCCAGACTCCAGTTTCTCTCTCATACCTAAGTAGAGTTTAATGCTTTGCCAATATAAAAGACAAATTATGCTCTGTCGTTGGTCTGTTAATGGCTCAGTTTATGTTAATTTAATGGAGTGGTTCAAAGAGAAAATGTTCTAGACCATCTTAGAATTTGGCCAAAGTGTACATCATTTAAAGATGACCAGAGAGAGTTGGTTTGCACAGCAGTTTAGATTTTACTTGTAATTCAGCAACATAACAATAATATAAATGCCCACTACTTTGCAGATAGTTCAGGTTAATAGTGATTTTTTAAATTTTTAAATCCCAAGATTCTAAGTCTACCATTGACACCAGACCTGCAAACTGTAGAGAACTTATCTTGCATTCAGGGCCCTGAGTTCAGTCCCCAGCACAGCCAAATAAACAAAACAAATACTCCTCAATTATTCTTTTTTTTAGTACCATGGATGAAACTCAGGACTTTGCATTTGCCAGGCAGGTGCTTATGCCACTGAACTATCTCAACTGTCTCCCCAGTTCCTCAGTTATTCTCATGTTCACTAAATTTTGAGAAAGACTGTTCTAGCAAGCATATAATCAGTCAATCTTGGTTAATTATAGCAATCATATATTTAACATGATTTAAAATATATGATGTTTTATTATGAGTTCAATTTTAGATTTAGAAATCTAAATAATCTAAATCTAATAGATTTATCTATTAGAATAATGAATGATGTTTTCTTTCTTTTTTATGTATTTGGTACAGGGTCTCACTACACAGCTTGGACTCATAGTGATCCTTTTCAGCCTCCCCTATACTGGGATTACAGGTATATGCTACCATGCCCAGTTTCAGTGGCTGGCTCAGTGTGTCCAGGGGCAGGGCCAGCTTGGCACGTGGTGCCTGGGAGTTAAAACCCATACCTACACTTCCCTAAGCAGACATTTAGTCTGCTGAGCTATCTTGCTGGCTCTGGAATTTTTTCTTTTCTAAACCTATGCTACCTAGTATTCCACACTTGAATAAGACTTTTCATTTCTGCATTTTTATCTATTTATAGATATTATTTTTGTATCCTGCATCTAATTTCTAGCATGCCTTATAAAAAGCATTTTATGTCTGAGTATTTGTGCCCCTCCAAAATTCATTTGTTGACATTTAGCCCACAGTGTTACAGTATCAAGGGATGGGGTTTTATAAAATAATTAGATGGCAAATATCTTAGTTATTTTTCTCTCATTGCTGGGACAAATACTCAACACCCAAAATGAAGGAAGGAAAAGTTTATTTAGCTCACAGTTACTGGAGGTTTGAGTTCATACTTGGCTGGATCTAAGGCAGAGAGGCGCATGGCAGAGAGCAGCAGTTCACGGTGGCAGAACAGCAACAATATGGTGACAGAGACAGCTAACCAATCAGAGCAGCAGAGCTACAGCACTAGTCTGTCTCTCTGTTTCTCTTTAAATTACATCAGGCTCTCTGCCTTAGCCTATCTGCCTCAGGCCACACCAGTAATTCCCAGCAGTACTCAGACCATAATCTCATCAGTATTAAAACACATAATTCCAGTGGATCATGGATCAAGTTTCAAACTCTATAAGTCCCTGCCCCATGACTCATGAGCCTTTGGAGGGACAACTAGACATAAACCGTAACAGCAAAAGAAGCATCCTTATGAAAGAGGTTAGTGCCCTTGTAAATAAAGGTTCAAGGCAGTCCTGAGGCCCTAACACCATGTGAGGAAGCAGCTAAAAAGTGTCATCTAAGAAGAAGAGGATCCAAATTAGACCCCCAATCTGGTGCTGCAGATTGGAATTCCCAGCTTCCAAAAGAAACTTCTGTTGCTTATAAACCACTCAGCTGAAAGTTTTTGTTATAGCATCCCATACAGCTAGCCAGGTACTTTAGATTACAAAGAGAAATTCCAATGTACATTTACTTAAGTAAAGAGAGAATCTCTTAGACATATTTTGAAGAAGTGTCTGGATTTAAAGGAAAAGAAAACAATTAAAACCTGGGAAAGGAAGCAGAGAAACTCATCTACTCAGGAATTCCAATAAATTCCAATACGAACATTGTCTTCCACCTCCCAACTACAGTTTTTCATTGTTGGACATGCTGCAGCTAACTAACTTCCTGACCACGCCTCCGACATCATGCACAATGGCAGGGGCTTGCTTGTGTCTGGTTCTCATCTCTTCCCAGACTGACTCAAGAGTAAGTCTTGATTAATCCACAGTAGTCACAGTAACCCTGTACCCTTTGTCAGTGATTGGTTTTGGAGTAGGCATGTGACATCATTCTGTCCCGTGATATGTGAGGAGAGTTCTGCCAGAAGCTTTGGCAAGAAGAAACAGAAAAAGCAACGATTCCTTTCCTCATACTAGACTGGCTGTTGCCATGGCTATGCGTGATGCCTAGAGTTTCAGCAGCCATTTTCCTTGGAGGTAGATTGCTAGACAAGGTCAAAGCTAACAAGTCTAAATTAAAAGTGGCAAGGAAGTTGATGTCTCCATCTCCTTGTGAAATACCTCTCCCTCTTAGTGTCCTTGAGTAGCTATTTTAACTGAATATCCTGCAGTATAAGTGAATACTTGTTCTTAGTGTTTGAAAGAGTGGATTTGTAGATTTTCTGTTGTTTGTGGCTCAAAGCCTTCTAATTGGGCTGGCCAAATAGCTTGGCAGATTAAGGCACCTGCTTACACAGAAACAGGGGCCCAGATGCAACCCCTGGCGTGCCATGCTGGCTCCATCCCTGGGGTGTGCTGAGATGATGATTGAGACTGGCTGTGGTGGCATACACCTGTAATCCCAGCACTTGGGAAGCCAAAGACTGGAGAATCACCACAAGTCTGATCTGTGTAGTGAGACCATGTACTGAATACATTTTTTGAAAAAAAGTCTTCTAATCAATTTCAGAGAGAAAGAATTTGATTAACGCAACTTGATTTATTTTTCATACCTGGCTCAATGTGGTGGCAAACTCCTGCCATCCCACCTACTCAGGGACTGAGGAAGGAGGATTACAAAGTGGAGATCAGATGGGTACTTTAGCAAGACCCTTTCTCAAAATAAAAATTTGAAAGTATTGGGATATTGCTTAGAAATAGAGTGGCCCTGGGTGCAATCCCTAGTACTGAAAAAAAAATTTTTGCCTGGGTCCATTATCAATAGGAGACAGGGTAATGTATCACAGTCAAAATTTCTTATGACCTTCTATAGGTTGGAGATACTTTTAGAAAAGGAGCAATTTGTTTTGTTTTTTGCAGGACCAGGGTTCGAACTCACAACCTTACCCTTGTCAGGCAGGCACTTGTGCCACAGAGCTATCTCCCCGGCTCCAAAAATGAGGAATTTGGAGGAGTCACACATCCTCTGTTTTCTCCTCTTAAAATATCTGTACTTTATTTTATTTTAAAATTTTGTTAGTACATGTTTGTAGTACATAATGATTATATTCATTGTGGGAGTTTGTACGTAATATAACACATCCTAATTCTTTCTTCAGCCCCTTCTCCTCGCCTCTCTCCCTTTCTTGGCAATCATCCTAAGAAGTGACTACTGCATTTTCTATAGCAATTCAATCATGGCAGGCATAAGCAATAGAGAACCGAAAATTCCCCAGACATAACCAGTGTGTAGTAATGTGATATTTAGTGCATATTTGCTAGACAGGGCAAGGTCTTAACCTAATCAACTGCAGTCATGCTGTGTGTAACAATGGGAATACATTCTGAGACATACATCATTAGGTAACTTTGTCATTGTGTGGACATCACAGATTGTATTTACATAAGCTGAGATAACTGTTGTCAATAGGCAATTTGTTCTTATGGGACCACCATCATACATGGAGTCTATTTCTGATTGAGACATTGATGTGTGACACATGACCATAAATATCTAGGTCCCTTTGCCAGGGGACATGAGGCAAGACAGATCAGGAACACTAACAATGGAACAGAGGTAAGGAGCCAACTGGTTTCCACTTACAGAATTCTATTTGTTCTGGGTTTTCACTGGAGAAAAAAAAAAAATGACTGCTAAATTGAGAAGTCACCACTGTGTTCTTGTCACTAAGCTCAATGGCATTATAACTTATCCTTTACATTTTGTGTCAAACTCAGTTTCCCTGCTAAATTCATCAGATAATCCTATAAAACTTTGTGCCTTCAAAAGAAAGAAACTTCTAGAAAGCAGTATCTGCTGTGATCTTGGCAGAATGCCAAATCATAAAGACCAACAAAATCATGAAGACCTAGAATTTTACACACCTAGGATGGTGGTAGTGAACATATTTTTAGCCAAGATTTGGGACCATCCCTAACCTTCACAAATCGTACCACTTTTCAGCCTATATAAAAGAACCAGGTAGCTCCACTTTAAGAAAATAATTAGATTTTTATAATTTTCTTATCACTGCTTTATAATAAGAATCCAGGAATGGAAGCACAAGTTAATGCAGTATGCATTAACATGATGGTGTTCTAATCTCCATTTGCTTCTTTTTTTTTTTTTTCCAAGCTAGGTCTGATTTTGGATATAACTATGCCACTTCATTTCCTAGGCTTCCATTTCCAGCAACCCTAACTTCTGCTTTCTTGTTCTAACTTTTGCTTCACCAGCCAGAAAGCTGACGGAAGGAGAGTCTCATCAATTAGTGGCACTGAAAATTTGGATATCTACATTTGAAAACAAAATGACATTAGACTCCTGCCTCAAGTCATATCTCTAAATCCCAGTCTCACTTTGGGTTAAAGATTCAACATAAAAGCAAAAGTTCCACATCACTTTCTCCTGCAACTCTCTCCCAGTTCAGCTGGCCTTAACTTCCATCTTCTCTAAGTGCAAGGTTTCAACTAACTAATATAATTAATAAGTGGCACAAGGAGGCTAAGAGTTCTTGAAGTAGCCAGTATTTTGTGTCTGAAGTATACAGACAGTCCGGCTACCAGGGAGGTGTTTACTCCGCTTTCTGTCTGTCTGTCTGTCTGTCTGCCTGCCTGCCTGCCTGCCTGCCTGCCTGCCTGCCTCTCTCTCTCTCTCTCTCTCTCTCTCTCTCTCTCTCTCTCTCTCTCTCTCTCTCTCTCTCTCTTTCTTTCCAGGCAAGTGCTTATTCTACTGAGCTGTCTCCCCAGCTACTCTGCTTTAGACAGTGTTTCTTTTATTTCATGGAAAAAGGTAAAACAGAATTTCACAACAAAATAACAGGAGACTAACAACAGTTAATACATTGCATTGAATCATCTTTTAAAGTACTCAGGCACAAAGCCGGGGAGATAGCTCCATGACAAAAGTGCCTGTTTGGCAAGTACAAGGTTATGAGTTTGAACCCCAATCCCACAAAAAAAAAAAACCTATTCAGGCACAAGACATGAGTATAAAACATTCTCCAGTTAATATTTGAACAAGCCTTCTCTTCCAATGAAATAAGAGACACAAATAGTATAGCTAACTTGCAGTTTTATCCCTTTTCCCGTCCTTCCTTTCCCCTTTCTCCCATCCTGGTTCCTTTGTCCTTTTAAACAATTTCTTCTCATTTTACAATGTCCATTGCACACTTTAGACCTAGTATACACCTTCAATTTCTTACACCAGGGAGACAATACAATGTTTATATATGTGAGTCTAATTTATTTCACTTATAAGTATGGTCTCTAATTGTCTCCATTTACCTAAAAACTCTCAAGTTTATCCTTTTTATGGCTGAGTAGTATTCCATTTTATAAAAGGGCAACATCTTTTTTTATCCATTTCTCTTTTGATGGGCATTTGAGTTCTGTCCAAGATTTGGATATTACAAATGCTATAAACATGAATGGACATATATTAATATGGTGTGATATTTTTAATTCTTCTAGGAATATACCCACAAAAAGAATAGCAGGCTCAAATGGGACATCTACTCCTAGCTTTCTGACAAATACCCATACTCATTTTCACAGTAGTTACACCAGTTTGCACTCCTACCAAAATTCCATGCTTAGTCTATGTATGTACTAGCCACCTTTTATCACATTAAAAAGTTCTTACCTATTCCTAGCTTGCTTTATTTAAAATCGTGAATTGTTCATGAGTCTCAAACCCTGTTTTCTATATTGATCAAAATATTCCGATATTTTTCTTCATTATCTTAATATGATAGTGATAATTTTTTAATAGTTTATCTCACTCTGCTTTCCTAAAATCTACCTAACCTCACCATGGTTCACTCTGCTTTTAGTACATGGCTGGATTCCACCATTTGAACATTTTAATACATGAGAAACACTGCCCTATGAATTTTTTTTCTTATACTTGCCTTGTTTACTTTGAGTACCAATGCTATAAATGCTGGCTCTATAAAATGAGTCAAGGAGTGTTCTCTGTCTTAATAATCTTTAGAAGAATGTGAGACTCACCTTAACTGTTTAAACAGGGAAATCCCTATTTCTTGGACGTCCCATTTAGGTGGAATTTCAAATTTGATCTCCTTCTCTCGTCTTCCCTATCATCCTTTTCCATATTTCTTGCTCCACTCTTTCTCCATCTCTCCCTCCCTTCCTCTCACCTCCATTTTTCTGTATTCACTTTTTCTATACCATTAATAAGAGCACTTTTAAGTTAAAGCATAAAAAATAAATTGGATTGAAACTCAAAGGGATATTTATCTTAATAAACATTTTTAACATTCCCTAATTCAATATTTATTTTTTCAAATATTTTAATATTATTTTTATAATTATGAGTATGTATAATTTACATCAATTGTCATGTTTATTATGATGCTTCTTTATGTATATCCATTGAATTTTGACATTTATTTATTTATTTATTCATTTATTTATTTATTCATTGCAGGACCAGGGTTCAAACTCACAACCTTGTACTTGCCAGACAGGCACTTGTGCCATGGAGCTATCTTGTCTCCCCAGTGCTCCCTGTTTTTTTGTATGTTAGGAAAGGGTCTACAGGATACTCAGAATTTCACTACTAGATCAGACTCATAGTGACCCGCCTGTTTACAGTCTCCCAAGAGCTAGGATTACAGGCACACACCTCCATGCTCAGTCTCCAGATTCAATATTTCTTTGTGTGTGGTGTGATCAATTAGTATTGCCTAGCTTGCAGAGGATGTGTACTGAAGTCATTGAATGTATGCAGCATAATAACCATTGTTGAATTCCTATCATCTTGTTTTTTGAAATTTTGTATTATTTCTACTTTTTTATAATCTTTAAAATTCAAAGATTAAAAAAAGAATACTGATTGTTAAGTGAGGATTTCAATCTTCTGTTCATGACTACCCATTTTGAAATATTTTTAGAGTTAATTCAGTCACATTCCTAACATGGTAATTCTAGACCTTTACCTTGTGAAACTCGTAATGAAGAGAAACTGTTCGTTTATTTATTTATTTATTTTGGCCAGCTTAGCTTACTATGCTGGGGCTGGTGTGGCATGTGGTGCTGGGGAGCTAACTCTGGTTCCCAGCAGCTACCTGAACTCACCTAAGCAGGCACTTCACATCATTGAGCTCTCTCACTGGCCTGAGAAGAGAAACAATTTAATTCTGTAAAAAGCACATCTTGCTCATAGCAACAAGAGCCTTGCCCAGATAAGCTATGATCATGTTTCCAGGTTTTTCTACAAATTTCCAGTTCTGTTTTATATTGCATAGTTACTTCCCTTACTTCTTTCAGATAGCACAAATACAATTCTCTTCATGGAGCACTATTTCTGAATATTAAAAATTATTTCAACTCTTTGTGAGAAAAACCTGGAACTTTTCATTGCTGTAGTTAAAATATGAATATTTTTAAACCCTCAACATCAATATGATTTCTTTCAGTGATTTAGTGATGAAATATCAACTTCTTATTATGCAATGCAGATATCTTATTCAAAATATAATTAAATAATAGCATGCACAGTTATAAGCAATTATCATCTCATAGTGTATACAATTTGGATTAAAAAATAAAAGTCTATAGGGCTGGCCAAAGCGCTCAGTGGATTAAAGCATCTGCAAGCAGGCGCAGGGGTCAGCAGTTCGATCCCCAGGCCTGCTGCACTGGCCCCGCCCCTGGGGCGTAGTGAGGGCAACTGAGGCTGCGCATAGTGGTGCACGCCTACAATCCCAGCTGTTGGAAGGCTGTAAACAGGCAGATCACTACAAGTCTGATCTAGTAGGGAGACCATAAACCCTCTGTAGATCCTTCTCTAAATACCAAAATATTAAATTAAATTTAAAATCTGTAAGTGCACTGCTACTACTTTAGAACCAAGAAATAGTTTTCTAAAAATACAGTATGTTATAGCAAAAGTACCACTTTCAGTTAAATATAAAGTCTCCCTGAAAGAGCACCAATTAATCCTGCCTCTGTAGGAATTGTCTGGGGGTCTTACTAGCTAATTAGGCCATTTTTACAGAAAGAACAGCCACCAGCCACCGGATCTTGCCTAATTTTCTGGCCATGCACACTAAGAGCACTAGGGTCGGGGCCAGCAAGACAGTTCAGCGGTCTAAAGCACCTGCTTAGGAAAGCTTAGGCAACCGCAAGGACCATAGTTTGATCCCCAGCACCACGTGCTGCGCCAGCCCTGCTGCCAGGGCAGGCTGAGCCAGCCATAATATATATATATATATATATATATATATATATATATATATATATATATATATATATATTTAAAAAAAGGAGTACTAGGGTCCACTCTGTTACTTTTTAAAGCAGACCCCTCAACACCTAAATCAAGCAAATCAAACTCACTTTAAGAAACTGGGATATTCAAAAGAGAGATTTCTGAATTATCAGTTTATCCAGAAGCCAATTTATTCTCTGTCCCAGTGCTGGTGGACTATTCAATGAGTTACACAGATGCCCCTTCAGGAAGAAGGACTTTGTGTTCATTTCCTAGGTCTTCCTCAAAATATTACTATGAACTGAGGAGCTCAAAAAAAACCCCAAAATATATTTTTTATAATTCTAACAGCTAGAAATCTGATATCAAGGAATCAGTTCCTGGACACACACACGCACACACACACACACACACACACACACCCCTAAAATCCATGGGTGGTGGTGTGCTCTACACTTTGCACATGTCCCTGGTGCTCTACAGATACATTGTCAGCCTCTGAGTCCCCAGCTTCTTGCCTCTGCTGTTACCAAAATGTTGCTTTCTAACAAGCTGACTCTGGACAAGCTGGAAGTGAAGGGGAAGCGAGTAATGATGAGAGTGTTCCTGTGAAGAATGACCAGAAAACCCACAACCAGAGAATCAAGGCTGCTGTCCCAAGCATCAAATTCTTTTTTTTTTTTTTTACTTTATTTTATTGGGTTTTTTTTTTTTTTTCCAATCATCATATTCTACTTGGACAATGGAACCAAATCAGTTGTCCTTATTCCTTATGAGACACCTGGGCTAGCCAGATGGTGTGCCAGTGCCTCACAAATACTCCTTACAGCCAGTTGCAATAGAACTCAAATCTCTACGGGGCAAGGATGTTCTGTTCTTGAAGGACCATGCGGGCCCAGAAGTAGAGAGAGCCTGTGCTGACCTGTCAGTTGGGTCTGTCGTCCTGCTGGGGAACCTCTGCTTTCATGTGGAGGAGGAAGGGAAGGGAAAATACGCTTCCAGGGACATGGTTAAACTTGAACTGGCCAAAACAGAAGCATTCTGGGCTTCTCTTTCCAAGCTAGGGGATGTCTGTGTCAATGATGTTTTTGGCACTGCACAGCTCTATGGTGGGAGGGAGTCAGTCTGCCACAGAAGGCAGTGGATTTTTGTTTTGTTTTGTTTTGTCTTTTATTATGGCCAGCTCTGGGAGTGGGGCTGAAACAGTATGTGGTGCCAGGGATCAAACCATGGTCCCTGCAGTTGCCTAAGTATGCGCTTTAGACCGCTGAGCCATCTTGCTGGCACAACAGTGAATTTTTGATGAAGGAGCTGAACTATTTTGTGAAGGCCTACAGAACCCAGAGTCACCCTTCCTGGCCATCTTGGGCAGAGCCAAAGTTACAGATAAGATCCAGTTGATCAATAATACACTGGACAGTCAGTGAGATGATTATTGGTGGTGGAGTGGCTTTTACCTTCCTCAAGGCACTCAACAACATGGAGATTGGCAGTTTTCTGTTTCATGAAGAGGGATCCAAGATTGTTAAAGACCTGATGGCCAAAGCTGAGAAGAATGGTGTGAAGATTACTCTGCTTATTGACTTTGTCACTGCTGACAGGTTTGATGAGAATGCCAAGATTGGCCAAGCCACTGTGCCCTCTAGCATGCCTGCTGGATGGATGGGCTTGGACTGCAGTCCTGAGAGCAGCAAGAAGAAGTATGCTGAGGCCCTTGGTTGTGCCAAGCAGATTGTGTGGAACGGCCCTGTGGGGGTATTTGAATGGGAAGCTTCTGCCAAAGGTGCCAAGGGCCTCATGGATGAGGTGGTGAAAGCCACTTCCAGGGGCTGCATCTCCATCATAGGGACATTATAACTTATCGCTTTACATTTTGTGTCAAACTCAGTTTCCCTGCTAAATTCATCAGACAGTCCTATAAAACTTTGTGCCTTCAAAAGAAAGAAGCTTCTAGGAAGCAGTATCTGCCATGATCTTGGCAGAATGCCAAATCATGAAGACCAACAACAGACTCTCACACAGACAGACAAGAAGAGGCATCGTCTCCTTTCTTCACCTGGATATCAAGATATAATGTCTGGGACTAATGGTCAGTTTTACTAGCAGTTTGAAAATGAGGCAAAAGGGGCCCGGCAGGATGGCTCAGTGGTCTAAAGCCCTGCTTGGGAAAGCTTGGGCGGCTTCAGGGACTGTGGTTCGATCCCCGGCTCCACATGCTGTGCCAGCCCTGCCCTCTGGGCGGGCTGAGCCAGCCATAAAAATGAGTGAATAAACAAAGGTTGTGAAACAAGAAAAAAATAAATAAAATTAAAAATTTAAAAA
>PVJA010033127.1:0-23564 GCA_004027025.1 Myocastor coypus | reverse complement strand
TGTGTGTGTGTGTGTGTGTGTGTGTGTGTGTGATATAGGGCTTGTATTACCTTGGTCTTAACCATCCAGCAGAAAAGTCGAACCATGAGATATAAAAAAAAGAAAGCTAGATTAATATGCTGCGCTGTAAAAGACTCAAGTCAACAGCTTCCTACATTGTCAGTTGTGGTGATAATCCACTACTATTATGGACTATTGGACTATATAAACAGCTACTTTCTTTTTGCTCCATGAGAAGAATGATCTGTACTAATAGTGTTTAGAGAAGATATTGTATCTGCATCTTGTACTTTGTACAACTACAAAGACAACAATATGCAATGTATTACTAATTGTATCTGTCCTACTAATCTGTTGTGAAACTGTCTCATTGCTATTTCATTCTCATAATATTAATAAAAACAAAAATAAATAAAATAACCCATTGAGAAGATGATAATGAAGTTAATCATTTTCATAGAATAATTTTTCAGTTACTACCTAATTAACATTACTGTATTTATAATTGACACTTATAGTAAGCTTTGATACGAGCATTTGTATATGCACCATTCTTGTATTTAGCTTTATTTCTGGTATAGTAGTTGCCATAACCACCATCCTTTACTGTTCGCTGCCCACTGCTTGCCACCATATCCTTCATAGCAGCATTCTTCACCCCCTGGCAGTGAGTCTGGAGAAAGAGGCCATTTTGGTGAAACATGGAAATCCTGGTTAATGTGGAGTAGCTGAAAGGGCTAAACTTGTTTAGGCTAAAGAAGACAGGGCTTGGATTTTGGTCATGTTGCAGAAATCCGAAACACACTTAAGCTATCACTAAAAGGAAGAGTTAAGATCAAATGCTTTGCAATGTGAAAGAGAAACAACTATTACAACTTGAGTTGAACATCCTTGTTGAAGCTATTGAGTGCTGGAGTGGGTTGAGTTGTGGGGCATGGAATTAGATCTCTGCTATTAGCAATATTTGGTTACTGCAAAGGACAGTGGAGAAGCTGAGTCATAGAAATCTCTCTCAATGTCTTTAAATACCTTGATCCTTCAAGTGTTCTTGTTAATACTATCAATATTTTCTTACTTGCTTAAAAACTAATTTTGACACATGTCCCTTCTTGTATTTGGGAATTAGAAGATGCTAGAAAAGTTGTCCTAGAGGAAAAGAGAGAAAAGGTTAAAAAAACAATGATGCGTACTGGGCATTGTTGAGGAAACAGCCTTCATCAGTTGGAAGCTGACATCACTGGTTAAAAATTGTCTTTCCATGTGACTGGATCTTCTCTAAGAGTAAACCTAATGTTAAGTCGTGACAAAGCCTGTGTTGGATCACACCACCCCACCTTGTCTACGCTTATTTAGTGCTCCCACCTGTGACCAATGACAAGCATTTTTAGAGCAGATGGAAGATTAATGTCTAAGTGTAGCCACAGAACAAACTGTCAAATGATACATAAGGAGATATGCTGGGTTAATTTTTTGTTTTATGAATATATACTGCCATATAATCTGAACAGCTTGATGGTAAGCTTTACCTCTGGTTCCCCCAAAGGCTTTTCAAAATCTTTAGAGAAAGTGCGATTGTTGCTTTTCTAGTACTGTGCCCAACGTGGGAAAAAGTGAGATTTCTTCTTCATACATTTGCAAGGAAAGTCTATTTCATTCTTGTCATTTACCTAGTACTTCATAAGCTCACTTTCCATTTGAACTAGAGCACTTAGATTTTCAGTATTGTTTTAATGCATTTAGAAGTTGGTGATGTGTCAGTCCTCTCTCTCTCTCTCTCTCTCTCTCTCTCTCACACACACACACACACACACACACACACACTCACACACACAATTTCTTTGTTTTCACAGCTCTCTTCTTCTGACCTTCAGATTTCTGACTATTGATTCTTTCCCTCAGATAACAGAGGTCCTGCCTATATTTCTGTTAATATGCAGTGGTCTCATACAGCAAATATCAGGTCTGTAGGAAGATACATTTTGAACTTTGATATAAACTTATTATATTGAAAAATTTTAAAGCCTAGGTTCTCTGAAGCGTCTTAAACTTCACTTAGCTCTGGAAAAAAAATGAGTTAACTATAGAAATTGTGAAGCATTTGATATTCAGGGGATATTACTGCTTTATTTTCTTTATGAATTTTATTCAGTTTTTACTTAGAGCTTACTTATTAAAACATCAGTTTTGAACTTTATTTTTGATGCTTTTTGACAATTAGAATAGTGTCCTCCTTTATAGCTTTAATAGAGCCTTTCACCTTCATAATCTTGGTGCACATCCCAATTTTGGAATTGGTGGCAGCCTCAGAAGTGTTTGTTATGAATGTGTGATGTCAACAAGGTGAATAGATAGAAGCTAGATGTTTAAGAAAGTATGTGAACAATAGTATTTTCCAGTGTTTGGTGAGGATCATAATTAGGAATCAATAGTGTTTGGCAGTTTTTTTGGCTTTTATAGTATGAATATCCTTGTTTCATAATATTTTTTATTACTGTTAATAAGAAATAACAATGTGACAGTTTCAAAACATGTTAACAGTACATTTCTGTCTTAGTTACTTTTTACTCATTGCTGGGACAAATACCCGACATTCAAAATGAAAGAAGGAAAGGTTTATTTAGCTCACAGTTTGTGGAGGTTTCAGTCCATATTTGGCTGACCCAAAGCTGAGTGGAATAGGGCAGAGAGCATCCAGTTCGTGGCGGCGGGACAGCAACAAAATGCCAACTAAACAGGGCAGCAGAAAGCAACAACTATAGCTTTAGTCTGTCTCTCTGTCACCCTTTATATTACATTCAGGATGTCCACCTTAGGATATCCTCCCTAGACCACACCCATAGTCTCAGCCTTACTCAGACTGATAATCCCATCAGTACTAAAACACAATAGTCCCAGGGGTCATGGATCAAGTATCAATCTATAGAAGTCCCTGCCCAAGGACTATATGAGGCTTTGGGGGTACAACTAGACATAAACCATAACATTCCTCCCCTGGACCCCCAAAGTCTCATACATATCCCTTTTTACAAAAGACATTTGAGTCCATCTGAAAGAGTTGCCAAAGTCCCAATAGTTTCAGCATTGCTGAAAAGTCCTAATACCAAATCTCCAAGATCCAAGGCAAACTCTCAACTGTGAGCCCCTGTACAATAGAAGAGTTAAACATATCATTCACAGGCATAAGATAAACATTACAATTCCAAAGGTTGCAAACAACAGAGTAATACAAAACATTGGGACAAACACATGTCCAAAATCCAGCAGGGTAAACATTAAATCCCATAGTTCCAACTAGAGTATCCGAAGCAGTCTTCACTGAGTTGTGAGCATCATGCAACTCCGCTCCTACAGCACTTTTGGTGGTAATTCCCATGGCTTCTCTCTTAGGCCGGCTTTGCTTCCTCTTAGCACAATCCACGTTCCTGGCTTTTCCAAACTTCTGGGGTTTCCATTGAACAGGCTTCTCACACCCAGCTTTACATACTTCCCTCTCAGGGACACACTGCCTGGCCTCCCAGGCCTTCTTCTGAAATCGAGGTAGAAGCCTTCTGAACCGCAGAATTCCCACATTATGCATACGCCTATGTGGATAATGCCAAGGGTTGCTGCCAGGTGGAGCAGTAGCTGGGCTTCCTTCTCTTTTGGCTGTAGAGGTCGAGGGCCTAGATCACTGAGCACTCTGGCCCTGATTCTGAAAAACACATTCTCCATGTGGGCGCCATTTTGGAACCTGGTTTGGCCGCTGCCACCATTCTGGTACTTGGGTCTCTGCGGCTTTCTTCTCAAGGCAAAACCTCTCTCCTTTGCAATTTTAAGGCTGCAAAGGGTGGAGATGGACCTCTTGTGATGCCCTCAGGTCATCCTTTTGATTCTCTGGTTCCTTCCCAGAAATGTAGATCCTTTTAGCTCCATCTTTGCAGTCCACAGCTTTCCTGGTGCTTCCTTTTTGGCCAAACTCATGTTTTAATTCATCCTTCTTGGCTCTTTGCTCTTGATTTTCAACATAAACCTGGCTAAAAGCCACCAATAACAACCATGCCACTGCCCCAATACTTTGCTGCTTTGAAATGTCTCTTGAAAGATGAAGCAGTCCACCATGCTTAATCTCAGTCTTAGGCAAAGTCTCTGGGCACGAGCAAAATTCCGAAAGACTTTCAGCCAATCCATGGCATAAATCATCTGGAGTCCAATGCCCAATGCTGTCTTTTTTTTTTTTTTCCAGCAGAAACCTCCTCAGCCTGGTCTTTATAGGCAGGCCTTTCAGTCTTCTGGTCTGAACTCTGACCAGAATCTCCCAAGCTGAACAGTCGAAGTCGTTCTAGTGCTTTGCTTTTAGACAACATCTTTGAACCTTTCCTGTCTCTTCCCATGAGCCATTCCCAAAGGCTTGTAATCCACATTGTCAGGTATAGTCACAGCAACGACTCTACTTCTCTGGTACCAAATTCTGTCTTAGTTACTTTTTAGTCGTTGCTGAGACAAATACCCAACATTCAAAATGAAGGAAGGAAAGGCTTATTTAGCTCACAGTTTGTGGAGGTTTCAGTCCATATTTGGCTGACCCAAAGCTGAATGGAACAGAGAGCATCCAGTTCATGGTGGCAGAATAGCAACAAAATGCCAAACAAACAGGGAAGCAGAGAGCAACAGCTACAGCTTTAGTCTGTCTCCCTGTCACCCTTTATATTACATTCAGGATGTCCACCTTAGGATATCCGCCCTAGACCACACCCATAGTCTCAGCCTTACTCAGACTGATAATCCCATCAGTACTAAAACACAATAATCCCAGGGATCATGGATCAAGTCTCAATCTATAGAAGTCCCTGCCCAGTGACTATATGAGGCTTTGGGGGGACAACTAGACATAAATCATAACAATTTCAATATTTGATACAATGCATATTGTTGTCTTCCTATTAGTTATACAGAACACAGTGTATAGAGGTTATAATTTTTGAAATCATTATTGGTACAACTGAATTTCTTCTCATTGAACTAAGAGAAAGTAGTTGTATACATAATCCAATGTTTGATAATCGCAGTGGGTTATTGATAAAACTGGGAATGTTGGAAGCTGCTGATTTAAGACTTTTATAACTCCACGTTCTAATCTAGTTTTCTGTTTTATGCCTTGTGGTTAAACTTTTCTGCTGGGTGGTTAAGAGCAAGTGTAAGCAAGACTTGTATAGCAAAACATGCAACTTTTATATCTCTCAAGGTCAGTGAAAACCCTCAGCATTTACTTTGGAAGTAGGTACAGTGTTTTATAGAACTGTTGTCAGTGTCAGCCATCTCTAGGAGTTACGGCCATTGCTTGATCAGTTTGCTCTCTGTGAAAGCCTGAGGGAAGATTTTCTCTGTAGGCAACTCTCCTTTGGCATACTGGTATCTTTAGTCCCTTTCCTCTGTGGTCTCATAATCTCCTTGAGTAGAAAATTTGGGAAACCACTGAGTTATGGCCTAGATTCCCTCATGTCCTGAGTCCTCACTGACCTTGACGGGTTCGGACCAAAATATTGGCTGTCCTCATAGCCCTTCTTTTTCTCTATGATTTGGTCCTATAAACTTATATACTTAGCCCACCAGAACCAAAGCTTAGTGATACTATTACTTTATAATGTAGGTACTTGAGCATGACATCACTGTCTTCCCGAGTAGTAAATATCTTAGACATGACTTGGATTTGGTATTTTTTATCATTCATTGATATTCTAATAAATCTCTATAGAATGTGATAAAAGCAGTTACACATTTTTACACATTTAGAAATCTAATTATATACAAAATTGTAACCAGTCAATTCTATGGCATTTTTCTAGTCTCTTGCTCTTACTTAATATACCTTTTTTCTTTTTTGTACACTGACCATTTACTTGAGAGTATAGTAGTAACTGAAATTACATCAGAAGCAGCACACATCTAAAAGACCAGAATGACAGGCATTCCAAGCATATTTCTACTATGCACATTGCTATCCTCAGTGTGAAAAATATTTTGGAGATTCCTAGGACTTTTATCTGAATTATCCTATGTATATAAGTGGTTGGCTTTGCCCCTGCCATGCTTCTTATCTTTTCTGCTTGCAGTCACCTCATTGTTTAATCCTTCAGTCCTTGATTTCCATTCAGCTGTGTTATGCCTCATTATTTTTATTTCTTAATTTAAGATCTTACACTAGGGAGAGTATACGATATTTACACATGTAGTTCTGGTTCATTTCACTTATGAGTGTAGGTTTAGGATACATCCATTTATATGCAAAGTTTTCTAGTTTATCATTTTTTATAGCTGAGTAATAGTCCATTGTATAAAAACACCACATCTTTTTCAACTGTTCTTCAGATTTTGGGCATTTTGGTTGTTTCCAAGATTTGGCTATTACAAACTGTGCTGCTATAAACATAGGTGCACAGATATTGCTAAGTTGTGATGCTTTTAGTTCTTCTGGAAAATTTCCAATAGGATGATAGCTGGATTGAATGGGATTTCAAATTCTAGCTTTTTAAGGAGTCTCCAAACTGCTCTCCATAATGGTTGCAACAGTCTGCGTTGCTACCAACAGTGGAGAAATGTTCCTTTTTCCCCACAGTCTCTCCAAAATTTGTTGTTGCTTAATTTCTTTATGAAAGCCATTCTTTCTGGGGTGAATGGTATGTAAGTGTTGCTTGAATTTGCATTTCACGAATGGGTAGTGAAGTGGAGCACTACTTCATGTATTTGTAGGCTTGTTGAATGTCTTTCTCTAAGAAGTGTGTGTTATCTCAGATGTCCGTTTCTGGATTGGGGTCTTTGAATTTTGGGACCCCAATGTCTTTAGTTCTTAATAGATTCTAGATAGAGGGCCTTGGTCTGAATAAGTATTAAAATGTTTTTGAAATTTGTGGGTTATCTTTTCATTCTGTTGGTAATTTCTTTTGAGGTGAAAAAACTTCTTAACCGGAGAAGGCCCATTTGTTGATTCTTTCAACTGTTAAATGTGCATTTTGGTTTTTTTCCATGAATTCTTTGCTTACCCCAATGTCTTCAAGATTTTCTCCCACTTTTTCTTCCAGGAGATTTAATGTTTTTCTTTCAATATTTAGATATTTAATCTATTTGATTTTAATTTAGTGCATGGTGATGCACCAGGGTCAAGTTTTAGTTTTTGGCATGTGGAGAGCCAGTTTTTCTAGCATCACGTGTTAAAGAGGCTGTCTTTCTTCCAGTAAGCATATTTGGCCTGTTTGTCAAAGATAAGATGGCTGAGTATGTTTGTATTTACTTCTGTACCTTCTAGTCTATTCAATTGATCCTCGGGTCTTTTTTTTTTTTTTTTGCCAGTAACATGCTGATTTGTCACTGCAGCTTTGTAGTATAACTTTAGCCCAGGAATTGTAATGCCTCTTGCCTTGTCTTTGTTGCCCAGAATTGTCTTTTGCAGTTCTAGGTCTTTTTTGGTTCCAGATAAATTTTAGGACTGATTTCTCCAGAACTGTGAGGTATATTGATTGTATTTTGATAGTTATTGCATTAAATCTGTATAACAATTTAGGAAGTATTGTCATCTTCCCAGTGTTAGTTCTTCCTATCCAGGAGCAGGGAATATCTTTCCATTTTTTTGAAATCCTCAACAGTCTCTTTTTTCAAAGTACTGTAGTTTTCACTGAAAAGGTCTTTTACTTCTTTAGTTAGGTTAATTCCCAATATTTCATTTTCTTTTGTACTATTGTAAAAGGTATTGTTTCTTTAATTTCTCTCTCAGTGTGTTTGTTGTCTGTATACAGGAATGTTGTTGGCTTTTGTGTGTTGACTTTGTATCATACTACATTACTGAGTTTGTTTGTTAAATCTCATAGCTTCTTTTTTTTTTTGGCAGAACCGGGGTTCAAACTCACAACTTTGCACTTGCCTGGCAGGCACTTGTGCCACGGAGCTATCTCCCTGACCCCCATTCTCATAGCTTCTTATTGGAGTGTTTTGGGTCTTATAAGTAGATTATGATGTCATCTGCAAATATTGATAATTTAACTTCTTGTTTACCTATTCTTATTCCTTTTGTTTCCCTCTTTGTCTATTGGCTGTTGCTAATGATTCCAGAACTATATTGAATAGGAGTGGTGACAGAGGACATCTTTGTCTTGCACCAGATCTGAGAGTGAAAGACTTCAGTTTTTCCCCAGTTAGTATTATGTTAGCTGTGGGGTTGTCATAGATGGCCTTTATCAGATTAAGGTAGAGACCCTCTCTTCCGATTTTCTGTAGGACTCTGAACATCAATAAGTGTTGGACTTTGTCAAAAGCCTTTTCTGTATCAATTGAGATGATTATGTGATTTTTGGCTTTGGCTCTATTGATATAGTGTATCATATTTATAGATTTGCATATATTGAACCATCCTTGCATCCCTGGGATGGTCATGGTGTATAATCTTCTTGATGATTTGCTGTATTCTATTGGTGAGGATTTTATTGAGGATCTTTGCATCTGTGTTCATGAGAGAAGTTGGCCTATAATTCTCTTTTTTAGTTGCATCTCTTTCTGGTTTTGGTATCAGTGTAATACTTGCCTCTGGGAATGTTTTTGGGAGAATTGCTTCCTTTTCAATTTCACTGTTTGAAGAGTAATGTGATTATATCTTCTGTATATTTCTTGTAGAATTCAGTGGTGAATCCATCAGGGACTGTACTTTTCTTTGCATTTTATATTTTATTGACTATTATTGGGTTTTTGAGATATCTTGTGTCTCCCTGATTCAGTTTTGGTAATTTGTACCTTTCTAGGAACCTCTCTTCAATTCTGTGAGAGTAATGATTTTCAAACTAGGTATTAATGATCCTCTGAATCTCTGCTAGGTCTGTAGTAATTTCACCCTTTTCATTCCTTATTGCTTGAATTTGAGTGCTTTCTTTCCTCTTTTTGGTAAAGTTAGCTAGGAGCTTATCGATTTTATTTAATCTTTCAAAGAACCAGCTTTTTAATTATTGAATTCTTTGTATTGTTTTCTTTGTCTCAATTGAATTGATTTCTGCTCTAATCTTTGTAATTTCTTCCTGTTCTGGGGCTTTGATTTCGTTTTCTCTTCTTTTTCTAGTCGGTTTATGTGCTGCATTAGATTATTTATTTGTTCCCATTCTATTTCTTAATGTGTGAGTTCAGAGCTATAAACTTCCCTCTAAGAACTGCTTTCACTGCATCCCATAAAGTCTAGTAGGTTGTGTTTGAATTTTCATTACATTGTAGATATTGTTTAATTTCTTGTTTAATTTAATCTGAAACCCTTGGTTACTGAGAAGAGTGTTGTTTGATTTCCATTTGTTTCTGGTCTCCTTGTGGTTTCTTTTATCATTTATTTCTAGTTTCATTGCACTGTGGTCAGATAATGTGCATGGAATAATTTCTGTTTTCTTGCATATACTTAAACATGACCTATGCACTAATATGTGGTCTATTTTGGAAAATGTCCTATTTGCAGCCAAAAAACGTGTATTCAGAAGTGGTTGGGTAGAACACTCTGTGTATGTTAACCAAGTCTAGTTGTTCCCAGTTCTGGTTCAGTTCTTCCAGTTCTTTGCTAGTTTTTTGTCTGTTTGACCTATCTTTTCGGGATAAATGGGTGTTAAGTTCTCTTGTTAAGATGGTGGTATTGGATATTAGAGTTTTCATGTCCATTAAGATTTGTCTTATATAACTTGGTGCTCCCGTGCTGGGTGCATGTGTATTCATGGGTGTTACCTCCTTGTCTTGAATTTTTCCCCCATCCAATATGTAGTGGCCTTCATTTCGTTTGATCAATCGTCATTTGAACTTTAGACTGTCTGCAAACTTCATTGCTATGCCTGTACTTTTTTTTTTTTTTTGGTGCTTGTGGGGCATGTAGTATTGTTTTCCATCCTTTCACTTTTAACCTATGAGTTTCTTTATGAGTTAAGTGCATTTCTTTTATACAGCATATTGTTGGATTTTCTTTCCTTATCCACTCTGCCAGTCTATTTCTTTTAGTTAGAAAATTGAGTCCATTTATATTGATGGTTATAATTGAAATATATTGACTAATGATTAATATATCTTTTACTTACTGGTGTTTAACACTTTTTCTCCTTTGTTTAATTGGTTGCCATTTTTGGTGGGTTCTTTCTGTTCTCATTTGTTGAGTTCAGGTCATTTTGGTCCCTCTCTAAAACATCTTTTAGTAGTGTGTGTAGGGTTGGCTTTGACATCATGAAAGTCTTTAGTTGCTCCTCATCACAGAAGTGTTTCCATTCTCCCTCATACTAGAGAGAGAGTTTTGCAGGGCATAGCAGTCTGGACTGGAATTTGTTTTTATGGACGACTTGAAGCACTCTGCTCCATGCTCTTCTTGACTTCATGATTTGTGCAGAGAAATCTACCGTTATTCTGATCACTTTTCCTTTAAATGTGGTTCATTTCTTTTTTCTAGCAGCTTTTAGTATATTATTCTTCTGCTGGATTTCTGGGATCTTGATTATTATATGTCTGGATGTGTTTTTAGTCAGGTTGATGTTATTTGGAGTTCTATATGATTCCATGAGTGAACGTCAAATTGTTTTCTCATATTTTGGGAAGTTTTCTGCTATTCTTTTTATATCCTTTGTATTAACTCCTTTCTTGCTGATTCCTATTAATCTCACATTGTTCATTTTTGCATCATCTTGCAGATGATGTTGAATTATTTTTTCCTGCATCCTAGTTGTTTTTAAGAGATCCTTTCGTACCTTTTCACTAGCTGCAATTGTGTCTTTAAAATCTGAAATTCCATCCTCACTTTCATTCATACAGTTTTGCCAGCTTGTGATTTAAGTTTTATTTTCTTGTATATCTCTTTCAAACTGTTTAATGGGATCTATTTCTTTCCTATATTGCTCAGTCAGCGAATCCATCTTTTTTTACTCTCTAATTTTTTTTATCAATATCTTTAGTAGTATTTATGTTTTTCATTATAGTTATCCTTTCTTTCTCTACTTCAGGGATTATTTCTGGTCTGATCTCCTCTCTACCTTTCTGCAGTTGTTCCTCTACTTTAAATGTTATTGATTTAGAGATGTCTTTTTTTTTTTTTAACTTCAGAGGTTATTTCTGTCTGACTTCCTCTATGCATTTCTGCAGTTCTTTTTCCACTTCAGATTATATTAATTCATACATTTGCTTTTTTATTTCAGATATTATCTTTAATCTGAGTTCCTCTATACATTGCTGCACTTGTCTATCTATCTCAGATGCTACCAATTTAGAGATTTTGGTTGCCTGATTCCCATTGTCTACAATGGTACTGTCTCCTGTATTTGTTTTGTGTGGACTCAGGACCTGAGATTGCATCTTGCTCCTTCTCTTTGTCATTTTGTATGAACTCTGCACTTTGGTGAAGTGATGCTGTTATCACCTATCAAAAATGGGTCTGGATCCACCAGTCTTTATCCCTTCCAGATGTGTCTAGCTCGGTGTGGCTGCTGTGCTCAGCTTCTTCCTGCTGCATCTGGGTGCAGGCCAAGATGGTCAGCATGTGTGGGCTGGGTCAGAGTTCCAGTGGCTGGTGGCATTGGGGCACAAGCTGGAGGAGAGGTTCTGCCTGGGTGCAATCCTGGGTTGATCAGCGTGGGAGGGCAGGGGCCCAGTTCCTGTGGCTGGTGCCATGGGAGTGCATGCTGGAAGACAGTTTTTACCTGGGAAGAGGCCCAGGTAGGTCAGTTTGGGCAGGCGGGGGCCAGGTTCTGATGGTTAGTATGTAGGAGCACACGCTTTTGGAGAAGTCCTAGGTATAGGCCTGGTTCGGTCCCCTTATTTCATAATATTACATGACCATTATCAGAATAGAAAATGCCCTGATGTATTTCACTCATTCCTTCACTCATTCATTCATTCATTCATTCACTCATTCATTCACTTATTATTTGATATCTCTTGTGACCTCCCTCAATTTAGATGTTGGGCTGTAAGCTAGGAACACAAGGTGAAAACAATGTGGCCTTTGACATCAGAGACAAAATTCTAGTTTGCACACTGATGAGATCATGAGAATATTGTTGAAGCTGTTAGAAATTCATGTCTCAGCATGCTTCTATGCCTAATAATTCTCTTAGCTCATGCCACGATGAAATCAGATAAGACATCTTCTTTGCTATCTTGGATGAACTGGTGATTCCTTGTTGCTCACTGGTGGCTGATGTTCCATCTTCTGCAGCCTGTGAGTCTCTATGTGTTGCAGAGCTACTGGTACTTCGGGTGTGGGCTTCTAGGTGTAGTGCAAAAAAAAAAGAAATGTTTTTCCATTCTTTCAGTGGGACTTTTCATTTGTGAAATACGTAGTTTGCTACCCATTTTAATGAGAGCAAAAGGTTTAGACATACTTTGCAAAGTGGAATCTTTTCAAAGCATATAGTTAGTAGTTTTAATGAACTGTGTGGGTAATGGTAATATCATTTCACAGAAGAGATCTATCCTATTACCGCTTAATTAAAATCTTTCTGCTGATGGAAAGTTCTCTCTCTGGTGTTTTCTTTGCATTCACGATGCATCTATCTGGGCTCCCTTGCTAGAGAAATCTTTCATTATAATCTACTTATCAAAGTTTACAATTAAACTTCTAAGTGTAAAATTTCCAGTGGCAAATTGCCAGGATCCTCACTGAACTTTTATTCTCTGAGAGAAATCACTCTGAACATTTTACTTTTGTGTTTTGGCCAGTTTATCATTTTAAAAATTGAATGTAAAATGTATTTGTATATAGGATTTGTGGGAATATCAGTCAGTATAGCCATTATAAGAAAACCAATTCCTCAGCAAACAAAAGAGAACTATCATATGACCACCTTCCCACTGCTGTTGTAAAGCATAATATCAAAGAGATGCTTTTACATGTGTAGAATTATTTCAGGTCTGTTCTTCATAGGCAGATATGGAATCAGTGGGGGTGTCCTTCATTGGATAAACAAATATAGTGAAGCTTACACATAGTGGAATACTATTTAGCCTTAAACAAGAATAACATCTTATCACTTGTTGTAGCATGCATAGATCTGGAGAACATCCTGTTACGCAAAATGAGTCAGGCATTGAAAGACAAATGCTATATGCTCTCAGTTATACAAGAAAACTAAAATGTTGATGTAGAGAACACAATGTGCTCATTAGAAGGAAGGCTGATGGGAAAAGAGTGGAAAGATTGTGGAAAATGGACACCAAAATACAGTTAAGAGAAATAAATTCTGGTGTTCTATAGCACAGAAGGGTGACTAGTTTATAACAATGCAACTAAGAAGAGAAAGTAAGTTGGAAGATTTCTGGTGTACACATATGTACATGTACATAGACACATGTATACACACTAAGAAAAAGCTTAAGAAATGCTCATTACTTTGATTTGATCATTACAAACTGGTGATATATGTCTAACATGCTATAGCACATATTTTTGTTTGATTAAAAATATTTACACATTTTAGTAATGTGATATAGTAATGAACATGAAGAGTTCATTAGTATCAACTTCTGCCTGTTTCTTTGAAGTTGGAGGTGGAAATTGTTGTATGAATGGAGGTATTACAGTACATTAAAGTAGAAAATAATAAATGACATATATTTTCAGTGCCTGCTTGGCTATGTCTTGATCTTGGTTCCTGATAACAAAAGGAAAAAAAGGGGCCAGGGAGATAGCCCCGTGGCACAAGTGCCTGCCTGGCAAGTGCAAGGTCGTGAGTTTGAACCCTGGTCCCACACAAAAAAAAAAAAAAAAAAAAAAAAAAAAAAAAAAAAAAAAAAAAAAAAAAAAAAAAAAAAAAAAAAAAAAAAAAGGGGAAAAAAAAAAGAAATGTATTTCAAGATAATTGACTTCTGGCTTTCTGGCTGTGTTGGTCTGTTTAAAGCAGCACTGTACACACCATATGCACATAGAGTGTTGAAGGTGCAATGCTGGAGAAAGAAAATATTTGTCTTCCAGTGGTTCAGGTTTTTTTTTTTTTATTTTAGGGAAGGGTCTACAGGATGTTCAGGGTCTTACTAGTACATTGGACTCATAGTGATCTGCCTGTTGACAGCCTCCCAGGAGCTGGAATTACTGTCATGAGCCACCATGCCCAGTCTCAGTGTGCCCTGTGGGTGGGGCCAGCGCAGCAGCACCAGGGATTGAACCCCAGGCCTTGTGCCTGCTAGCAAGCTCTTTCATTTGCTGAACTATTTGGCTGGCCTGGTTCAGCATGTTTTAAAAACTTTTCTTGTAGTTTATATAATAAAAGAAGCATCTACTGGTCCCTTTCCCATTTGCAAAAGACTTATTTCCATGTTTACTGTTCTTTGTCTTTTATTTTTCTTTTTAAATTATTTATAATTTGAGTTTCTCATATAACAGAACCATGCGGTATTTAACCTTTTGGAAGGGAAGAGATGTGAAAAGAACTCAGATGTGTTATGCACATGTACCAATACCCCACACTGAATGCTATCATAGTACCCTGCTAGCATGCATTAACATAAGTACAATAAGAAATACTCTAAAAGTGCTTTGTGCATTTCAACTTAATTTGGAACATTTTCTTTCAGATATTATATCCTTACTCTGGGAAATGGGGATGATACTGGATTAAATTAAATTATCCTAAATCTGCTGAATCTCATGAGTAACTTTTTAATGGTCAATGTGAAACCATAATAAATAAGAACTTACAAAAGATAATGGAGTTGACTACTGATCAATTTGTTAGGCTTATAAACATACTATTTTTATGTCACTATAGACACATTTTTAGATAAATTCCTTTGCAATAGTAGATGAATAATTAATCAAGAGAACACAAAGTTTTATTTACATTTTAGGTGGATAATTATCTTGACATTAAATATTTAGAATCTTACATTGTAGAAAATATCAACGAGTAATTAAGTATTTTTTAATTTTAAAGGTCAGTAGAATTTGAAAAAAGAGAATATTATCTCACTCAGATAGCTTAGTTATCCTGAATTCTTATTAAACTATTTAAAGTAACAGCTAAATATAAGCTCACTCTAAATCACTGTTTACATCACTTAAATATATGTGCATATGTAAAAATACTATATGAAGTATATTTATTAAATTTGGTAAAAATGAGATTATTATTTCACCTCAAGTAGGAGTAACTACAGATAAGCACCATTAGATATCTATTTCATTTCTTAAAATAGCTACAGAAAAATATGGTAACAATTTTGTTGATCTCTCTAGAATATAAGATTTTCAAATAAAATGAATTATTTTTATAATTAACCCATTATCCTAAACAGATTGTACAGCTTTTAATTTTATCAACTTATTTTATTATGTTTTTATATTATTTCTGTTAAGCTATGTAAATTTTATTTTTCTTACTTTGTAAAAGAGACTTCTTTTGGAATATTTTAAATGAGTAGACAAAACACAGATTTTCTACTTCTCTGGCTTTTTGGCAATATAGAGTGAGCTCTCTGGAACTGTATTTTTAAAAATGTATTTAGTACAGAATCTACAGGATCTCACTACACAGACTGACCTGCAGTGATCCTTTTGTTTGATAGACTGATTTTCAGATGTGAGAGAAAGGATTTCAGGATGGCTCCTGGGCTTCTGATCTGGTCAGGTATGATGTCACCATTGAACTGGCAATGCTGAGGGGAAACTGGGCTATTGGGCATTGAGCTGTGCTTTTCATGTTATCTGAAAGCTGCCTCCACATGCACACACCCACTCAGAGATGCTTACTGGCATGTTGGATGTATCACAGCAGAGAAGTCAGGGCTGGAGAGATGGAGATGGATATGGAGAATGGGAACCATGAGGGGTGGCATTTAAATCTGTGAGATTAAATAAAACCACCTGGGGGAAAGCAATGCTGGTAAAGAGACCGAGCAAGTCAGAGCCACACTTGTACAGAGCTCAAAGGAAGAGGGCATGTTAAAGATGGAGGCCAGAAAAAGGTAACTAGCGAGACGTTCTAGAGAATGACAATTTGATTTCTGTGTCTCAAGTGAAGAGTGTGATTAAGCAGGAGAGAACAGGGCAAGAGTTGAGCAAGTTAGATAGTGCATTGGGCTAAGGAAGGGATGGTTCTATGAGGTGAAAAGGAGTCAACTCTCCCTGAGGTGATGACAAGCTAGTTCTAAAGTTACCAGGATAAACTAGGTGTGGTGGCATACGCCTGTAATCCCAGCACTCGGGAGGCTGAGGCAGGAGGATCTGTGCGAGTTTGAGACCAACCTGGGCTACAAAAATGAGCTCAAGGCTAGCCTGAACTGCATAGTGAGACCCTGTCTCAACAAGACAAAAAAAAATTTAAAAAAAAATTAAAAAAAATTAAGTTACCAGGATATGTCTCTCCATTGCTTAAAAGGAATCTATATAAATAAACAGGTTTCTACTTTGCGCTCTGCATGTGTGGACATGTTCATTCTCATTTATGGATCTGAAGCTGTTTACCAGTGCAGTTATGTTTTTGTACATGGCCTTCCTTAAATCCACCAATAAGAACAAATCCATCCCTGTAGCTTCTCTGCATGTGTTACCACCATGAATGAAGTGTCCCTTTCTTCATTGGAATAAAATTTGTGAAAACAATAATGAAAGTAGATATTGGAGTAATGCATGTGTTGCCTAAAGAATCAAGGGAACATGGGGGAATAAATCAAACTCACCTTTGTAAAAACAGAAAGATTCATGTTCTTGCTGAGCAGGATGTTTCAGTGTGTTTGTGGAGTCATGCGGGATCAGAAATTGTGATTTGATTTGATGAAGTCTCACAGAGAGACACCTTTATACAAATGAGTGTTTATATATAGATACTTTGCCCCTAGTGACAAAGACACTATAGGACTCAGGTCATGTAACAGAAAGCACATAAAATAACTTGTAAGTGAAGGATTTTTCTCCCCCACAAAATGGAAAATCCAAAAGTTGATGATATAGAGTAGCAGCTGCAGCTCTGCAAGAACGACTGCAACACTTGCAAGTGTTATGTCTGTGTTCCACGAACAAAGGACCTGTGTCAAGGGGCATGCTTTCTCCTGAGGGTTTACTTTTTTTTAGTCATAGAAGTCTGTATAGCTTTGACATTTTTTCCCTGTAAATGATTGATCAGAGCTTGGTCATATGGCTGATTTACCAGTTAGCATATCTAGAAATAAGATTTTTTTTCTCTTTTAAATAGGGCATGAAGACATCCTGAAAATTGTAAATTCCAAAAGAAAGAGAAGGTAGTGCAGTATTTTCCACCACTACTAAGTTAGTTTTGAAGCTATCAGCAAAGCTATTTCAAGCTTCTTTTCTACTTTATTTTATGTTTTCTGGCTAAAGTTTATTCAAAGAGGGGGGCCCAGTGGGATGGCTCAGTGGTTTAAAGTGCCTGCTTGGGAAAGCTTGGGCGGCCTCAGGGCACCGCGGTTCGATCCCCGGCACCACATGCTGCTCCAGCCTTGCCCTTGGGGCGGGCTGAGCCATCCATAAAAATGAGTGAATAAACAAATAAAGGTTCTGAAACAAAAAAATAAATAAAATTAAAAATTCTTTGGGGCTGGGGAGATAGCTCTGAGGCACAAGTGCCTGCTGGGCAAGTGCAAGGTCATGAGTTCGAACCCTGGTCCCACAAAAAAAAAAAAATAATAAAATAAAATAAAATAAAATAAAATAAAATAAAATAAAATAAAATAAAGTTTATTCAAAGATAGGCAAAATATTTATGTTAACTTTTTTCAGAATATTTTACAGTCTGCTTAACTAATATACAACTATTACAATTATTAAAACACAAAAATCAATGTGATTATAAGTTTTAATAGTACGAATCCATGTACTACTTGTTTACATTTTACCTCATTAGGATTTTTCAGTTATTTGCAGAGAGCATGTGAAGTAGTGTGCAGAGTGGAAGAGGCTGTCAGTTGAGAGGCCTGAGGTTGTTCCTAAGCAGCATGTTATTACAAGGTGAGAGGTTTCTCTCTCATAGAGCAGAGATGATAATACCTGTTTTCTCCTTCACAGGGTCAGTGTGCATCCATAATAGGGTTGTTGACACAGAATGCTCTTCAGTTGGTGAACATGGCATGAAGTCACATGACAGAGAGGCTAAAAATCATTCTTCACTTCTTTCTGCAGAGCAGAATTGCATACCAGCCCACCCAACCCCCATCATTTTTTTCTGATACTGGAGATTTTGCTCAAGGCCTTTACACTGAAGTTCAGCAAAAAGGACTGAGTCCTTTTTATTTTTTAGTCCATGTCAAAGTTTCCTTAAGTTTCCCAGGCTAGGCTTGAACTTGAGATCCCCCAGCCTTCGCCTTACCAAATGCTAGATTACAGCCCTGTTTAGCCATTCCAGGCTCCATCTTTTCCTTATGCAATAGTTGGAGTAACAGTTTTTCTGAAAATTGAGTACAATGGTGTTAGTAACAATGACAACCCACTAGTGAACACTCACTTTCTGGGAGACATTCATTTACACACTTCCTTTGCATTATTTTATGCAATCCTTACTCCAAGAAGGATTTTGGGTAGCTGCTTGACTCATCTGATAGAGGAGGACCCTCAAATTTGGAGGCATGGGTGACCTGCTAGGAGACTTCTGAACTTTAGTGTTAGGATTGTTTTGTGATCCAGCTTGAGCACTCTTGACTGAATTGTCCTTTAGATAGTATTTAGCATCCTTAATGATCATTCTCTGTTATTGAAAAAATAGGAATAAATTACTGTTATGGTTTGAGTCTAGATGTTTCCCCAAAACTTCATGCAGTCATAAATTTTTTTCAGAGGTGTCTGAATCTAGCATATGTGATTGATTCCTAGTCAAGGCTGGGATTAGGGTACTGGGATTAAGAGTGAATGATTAGGGGCTGGGGAAAGTGCTTGCCTGGCAAGCGCAAGGGCCTGAGTTCAACCCCTGGTTCTGCAAAAACAAAAAACAAAAGCAAAAAAAAAAAAAAAAAAGAGTGAATGAATGATTACTGGGTCACGATCCTAATCCCAGCAGTCAGGATAAAATAAAAGGAGCAGAAAAAGATTTGTCTCACTCTCTAGTGTTGTTTTTGCTTTTCCTTGGAACCAGCCAGTTATACACTGAAAGCTCTATAAATGGGTGAACTAAGTACACACTTCTCCCTTAATTTTGGGTATCAGGTGTTTTGTTTCAACAATGAGAAAAATTTAACTAAGACAGAATTTGGTATCAGAGAAGTGGGGTCATTGCTGTGAGTACACCTGACCATGTGGTTCAAGAGCCTTTGGGTATGGCTTGTAGGAAGAGTTTGGAAAAGTTTAGAAATACTGGCTGATGAAGTAGCACTGGAATACCTTAGCCAGTTATGTCTGGGAGATTCAGGTCAGAGTTCAATAGACCAGAAAGCTGATTAAAATCCTGTTGGTATCAACCAGGTTCAGAAAGTTCATGTTGGCAAGAAGGACTGTGTTGGCTTTTGAACCCCAGATGATGTATGTGATAGCTTAGCAGAAACTTTGCACTTTGCTTGTGTCCTGAAACTTTTTCTGAGACTGAGATTAAGAGTGGTGGACTAATCAATCTGACAGAAGAAATTTCAAGGCAGCTGAATGTTGAAGCAGTGGGATGGCTACTCTTGGGGGCTTTTAGCCAGATTTATGTTGAGAATACCGAGTAAAGAGACCAGAAGCATGATTTAAAATACTGCGAGTTTAGTAAATTAAAAAAAAAAAACTAGTAAAATGTGAACTGCAAAGGCAGAGAAGAACAGTTTTTGCTCCTGAGAAGGAGTAGGAAAATAGAAAGGATGGCCTGAGGGAATCACAAGAATCACAACACACTTTGCAGCTTCAAAATTACAAAAGTGAAAGATTTTGTTTTGAGAACAAAGTCCCAGAACACCATGGTCCAGAATGGCAGGGGTATAGAGAATTTGTTCCTCAGAATTAGATTGAGAGTGCTCAGCAATCCAGGCACTCGATCCTTATAGCTAAGAGAGTGAAGCCTGGCTAATGGTCAAGCTAGCAGCAGACCTTGGCATTATCCATGTGATGCTGGTTTTAGATGCATGTAGAATGGCAGAGCTGGGGGATCAGGATGGCTTCTTCCAAGATTTCTGAAGGCCTGGAAGGCCAAGCAATATGTCCCTGAGAGAGCAGTATGTGAAGCTGTGAATGTGCAGGTAAAGGCATCTTAGAGACCACGGAATTTTGGAGAAGCCAGGACCATGGATTTTATGCAAGAAGGGAGCAGAGGGGACCTAAAGAAAAGTCAAAAGAATTACGACCACCAGAAGTGCTGTAGGGGCAAAGTCACCCAACCCCCTTGAGGATCATATCTTGCCACAGATTTCCTTGGACATGGCACATGAAACTATTGGACTTAACATTTGACCTGCTGTATTTTGGACTTGCTTTGGTCCCATTCCTTTGTATCTTCCTATTTGTAACTTTTGGAATGGAAATGTCTATCTTGTACCATTGAATGTTTGAAGTATTTAACCTTTTTTCATTTGTACAGGGGTTCACAGTTAAAAGTTTGCTTTATTTTTATTTATCTCTTTACTTATTTTTGTATTTTTGTATTTCACAATATCACTACTAGATCAGACTCATAGTGATATGACTATTTACAGCCTCCCAAGAACTGAGATTACAGGCACATGCCACAACACCCACTCTCAATTACCTTCTCAGTGTGTCCTAGGGACAGGTCCAGCATGGAAGGCTTGGGGATTGAACTCCCAGCCCCTTCATCTGCTTGTGGGAGCTTTAATTGCTGAACTATTTGACAAACTCTAAATGTTTGCTTGAAATCTCAGGAGAAACTTGAGCCTTGGACCTTTTAACAATATTGAATCTTTGAGGACTTTGGCAACTCTGGGAGATGGACTAAATGCCTTTTGTGTAAAGGGATGTGCATAAGTCTTCCAGGAACAGGGGCAGACTGTTAAGGTTTGTGTCTGGATGTCTCCACAAAGCCTCTTCCTGTTTTAGATGGGCCAGTTTGGAGGTAGCTGAATCTAGATTTTGTGATTGATTCATATTACAAGGCTAGAATGAAGGGTGTTAGGATTAAGAGTGAATGCTTGCTAGATCAGCCCACTGATTGGTTTGGCACAGCCCTCATCCTTGCAGTCTGAATAAGATTAAAGGGGCAGAAAGAGGCTGGTTTCGCCCTTTTGCTCTTGCTGCTTTTTCTGTCTTCTATTGCCCAAGCTGCAATAAGTTGTTGTCTCTCTGCTATGTGCCACCCTGCCTTGGATCCAGGTGATTAGGGACTGAAGCCCCTACAAACTATGAGCTGAATAAACCTTTCCTCTTTTAACTTTGAGTGTCAAGTGGTTTTGCCTTAGCAATGAGAGAAAAGTAACAAAGTTGCTTACCGTTTTGTCATGAGTATCAAGTGAAATGTGAAGTTTGTCTTATGCATGCTGCTAAATGAATGACAGGGTTGAAATGCATCTCCATTTTGGGGGACATGAAAAGTTGCTTGTTATTGATGTCAGTTACAATACGAGTCTCTTTTGTTTCACATGAAGCCCACTGAGGTCACTTGCAAACAGCTTGCTTTTGTGATCTCAGATTACTACTTAATTCACCATGTCTCAATTTTCTCATCTTGCAAATGGGGGGTGATATAAATAATTCATGCATAGTACTGTGGACGGTGTTCAATGAATTGCTTAGGTCAGTGTCTGCTGTATAGAAATGCATGAGAAGTGTACAGTAGGAGATGACATGAATGCACAGCATTGATATCAGAATTTGACCCCCTGACTGCCCATCCTTATGGAACCACGTCTCTACAGTTGCCATGAGATGGCACTATGAGGATATGCATAACCGTAGCTTGCTTTTCTTCATTCATTGCTGTTCCTTCAGGCTGAAAGCAAATTGGAATGCTTTCTACTTTATTTTTTGTTTTGTACCTTTTAAATATTCAAGGACTTCAATGATAAGAATATGTTTAAGAGAAAATGAAATGCATATGAATTATAAGGCACATTTTTCATAGTTTGAATGGTCTTTAAATGATTAGAAAACAGGCTAAAGGAAGAAACTGCATTTTTTCATTTCTCTTGGTATTCATCAGCCTAGACCTAACCTTGCAAATACATTTTGTGTGCTAGGATATATAGTAAATAAGTTGATTTGGAAATTCAACAACCTTCATAATATAAATTATTTATGACATCCTGGGTAGCACATCCCCTGCACAGCATAGTTTATCATGCTTATAGATTTTTTACATTTGAATCATACAGGATAGTAGAGTCTGTTTCTTATCTTCTTATTCTGTTTTTAGTGAACCCTTTGGCCTCTATAATTGCAAATGCAAAAATAATTCCTCTGCCTTCCAAGGGATAATTTGGTGGGTTTTGACATTTGAAAGAAAGAAAAGTACCATGGTTTAGTGCTGAAGATAAAACTGTCTTCAGATTTTATCTCGTGCTTTCCATCAGTCCAGCAGTCTCTGTATACTTGCATGTGAGATGCTTTTTGCATGGCTGATGGGGGAAACTCCAGCAAAAATAGTGTGCTATTCTGTCCTCAGGCTTCTTAGGAAATGGAAGCAATGAGTTATAGGTGCTATGGCTTGCGTCTAGTTGTTCCTCAAAGCCTCATGGACCATAGGTGGGGCTTGGCAGAGGTGGCTGCATCTACAGTGCATGATACTGCAGATCCAGTGTATGTTTCTGAGATTAAGGGCGTGCGATTATTAAAGTAGTCTACTGATAGATTTGGCATAGTTTTAGGTGTAGCTAATAGGAAGACCCACCCTTAGTGTGAGTGCTGACCTCCCAAAAGGCATGCAGCCTGGGTAGGATATAAGGGAAAGGAGAGGGCAGGTAGATGCTTTCTGCTTTTGTTTTTCTGCCTTCTTCCCACCGTGAACTCTTTCTCCTCTGTGATGCACCTTTGCATTGTCACCCTGCCTTGGAGCAAGTCAACTATTGACAGAAACTTCTACAAACTCAGAATCATCATAAACTTTTCACCCTGTCACTGGATGTGGGATATTTAGTCTTGGTAACTAGAAAATGTAAGACAATAGGTAATGTAAATACTAACATTTTATGGGTCTTTTTAGGCATAAGGCTGTGATGACATCTTAAACTGAGATCTTTTCTTGTTCTTTAAATTCTATTTAGTAATATGTTGTTCAAGGCTAGTTGTGAATTTCCTACTGGTACTATGCCCTGTTCATCAGAGATACAATCACTTTTAGAGTCCAGCAGATTTTCCAAACCAATTTGCCATGGACTGTCCCATTTTAATGTTGGATCTTGGCATAGGTAAATTCAGAAGGAGAGCCCAAAAGGGGTTAGAACAATTTTAAGTGTTAGTATAGGGCTGTAGCTTGGTTAAAAAAAAAAAAAAAGCCTATGAAGTGACCAAGGCTCATAATGGCCTATGTTAAAATAATGGTGATGTGTTTTTCAATTAAAATAACATTATGCAAAATGTTTATATGTGACCCTTTGGCTAATTATTCAAGCACCTCTGTGGTCTTGACAGAACTAAATCCTTTTATTGTTTATTTAATTAATTTTTTTTGTGGAACCAGGAATTGAACTCAAGTCCTTGTGTTTGCCAGGCAAGCACTTATTCTACTTAGGTATTTCTGTAGCCC
>PVJA010033126.1:0-23565 GCA_004027025.1 Myocastor coypus | reverse complement strand
GTGAGGACAATATGCAATATGTCAACTTTCAAAGAAAAGAAAGGGGAAAAGAAAAAAAAAGTAATGTGGATTTAGAAAGGTTAATGTTTAATTGTTTGATCAATCTTATATACCTATATGTATTAATCTAAACTGATCTGATGATGAAAATACATAATATAACCATTGTTAAATTTAAACAATAAAAAAATTGAAACAACAACAAAAAAAAGAATCAAGGTCTCACTGAGATCTCATTGTTGATGAAAAGAATCAATGCGGATGCCAAATACACAGTATTTGTAACAGGAAATATATGTATATATCTGATACAGTAGAAACATTTGGATTAATCTTTGATTATCTGATTAAAATAGTGTCTCATTAGTTCTCACATATAGTCATCTCATTCTAAATGTTTATCAAGAGAAAAAAGGAGTAAAACACAGTTCAAAATAAACTGACTGCCAACCCATTGATAGAACTTTGGACATATTTTGGATAACAAAAAAGTATTTCTTTGAACACACTCTTGAGGACATAGTGTAGATATGTCATATGGTTTTCTACTTCCTAAAAACAGAAGGATGTATATCCTCTTACCAATCTCAGTTATTAAAGTATTTTAATTAATTAATTAATTAATTAATTAGTACAAGGTCTCACTATGCAGCTCAGATTCATCATGATATTCCTGTGTCATCGTCCTCAGTTCTGGGATTTATAGATGCACCATAATGCTCAGTTTCCATGGCTGGCTCAGGGTTGGGCTACAGGGCATGTGGTACCTGGTATAAAACTTGGGTCTCTATGCTTGCCAGGCAGGTACTTAGACCACCGCGCTATTTCCTGGCCCAATACTTTAAGCACATGTAGATTTCATAAGAAAGGCTCCTTCAGTGGATATGGAGGCTTTAAGAAGAAAAACTGATTTTCCAGGCAATGCACTTTTTCATCTTTTTTTTTTTTTCAAATTATCACAAAACTAGTCTAAGACTTGAGCACTCAAGACTGGAACTAAGTTATTTTTTGCATAATGTGGGATAATATGCTAAGTGGAATATTTTCAGTTCAGGTTTCTAGATAGAGATATGTAAAAGGATGCACTATGGAATTACTATGGACCATCTCGTCCTCAGCAATGTCATTTCTGAATGTATCTGGATATATATCTCTTCATTCAGGAAAGATTAACAATATCAGTCAATATGAACATACAAAATACTACAGAACAACTGATATACTAAAAATTCAAAGAACGAATAGACAGCAAAATGGTGTAACACATGTTATGGCTTACATCTGAAATATCTCTCAATTCTTGCGTTGAAGATTTGCTCTCAACGTAGCAGCATTTAAAGCTGAGGCCGTCTGGGTGGTATTAGATCAAGAGAATTCTAACCTTACCAGTGAGGGGCCAGAGAGATGGTTCAGTGGTCTAAAGCAGCTGATTAGGCAAGTTTAGGCAACCACAGGGGCCACAGTTCAATCCCCAGCACCACCTGCTGCACCAGCACCACCCACAGGGCAGGCTGAGCTGGCCATAATATATATTAAAAAAAAAAATGCTAACCTTACCAGTGAAGGCAGCCATCGCTAAATTTGTACTTTAATGATCTATTGAGAGGTGGTGGAGCCTTTAAGAGGTCAGACTTTTGTGGAGACAGCAGGTCACTCAGACATATACTCCAAGGTAGTCCTCCCTGACTCCCCTAGTCCTCTGCTCTGCTGCCCTGATGAGATGAGCACAGCTTTGCTCTAACAGGTGATTTCCACAGCTCAGATTCAAAGGAACTAAATGACCAGGTAATGTAGCTTCTGTAAATGTGCGCCAAAATAAACATTTTCTAAGATGATTACTTTCAGGAATTTTATTGAAATGGCAGAAAGTTAACTAGTACAATACATATTTGTAAGTCTTATGATTTTTTTTTCTGAGAAGTGTATATTCATCTCAGATACTCTATTTTTTGACTGTTTGAATGGGGGGGTGATTTTTAAAAAAATCTTTATGTATTCCTTTGTCAAAGGGACAGTTGGCTATATGTTATGGTTTGTGTATAGGTGTCCCCCCAAAGCCTCATGCTGTCATGGGGCAGGGTGGCTTTTGGAATTTGAAATTGACTATTGTAGAAATGGGTGCTGCCTCTCCGCTGGGTCAGGTGATTTTCATTTCAATGTAAGGTAGGAAGAGAAGTTAGCTGCTTGAGCAGCTACTAGCTCCCCCCAGTGCTCTTGCTTTCTGCCCGCTACCATGGAAGGTTGCCCTTTGCCATGTGCAGTCTGCCTTGGAGCCAGCTGAATATGGACTGAAACCTCCAGTAACTGTGAGCTAAATAAACCTTTCCTTCCGTCATTTTGAGTGTCAGGTGTTTGTCTCAACAACAAGAGTAACTAAGACACTGTAGCTTTTTCCCAGTTTGTGGATTTTCTTTCTGCTCTGTTGGGGTTTTTCTTTGAAGTACAGAAATTTCTCATAAAGATGAGATCTCAGTTATTGATTCTTTAAAGTACTTCCCATGAAGTTTGATTTTGTTCATGAATCCTCTGCCTATCTGTATATCTTAAAGATTTCTACCTTCTTTTTCCTCCAGAATAACTAGTGTTTCTGTTCTAATATTTAAATCTTTAATTGATTTTGACCTTAGCTTTGTGTCAGGTGATAGGCAAGGTTCTAGCTTTAGCCTTTAGCATGTGGAAAGCCAGTTTTTCCAGAAACATTTATTAAGGAGGCTATCTTCAGTCCCTTTTGAGTTAAATATATTTCTTGAAAGGAGCAAATTGTTGGATTTTTTTTTTTTTCTTAATCCACTCTGCTAGTTTTTCTTTTGCTTGGTATATTGAGGCCATTTACATTGATGGTTATAACTGATTTGTATTGAGTCATCTTTGTCATTTTTTTTCTGTTACATATTCCATCCTTTTTCCTATTTGCTAATTGGTGGCTCCTTTCTGTTTTTTTTTTTTTTAAGCTATGATGACTTCCGTCTCTTCTAGAACACCTGTCAGTACTCTAGGTAGGGCTGATTTGCTGCTAATGAACTTTTTCAATTGTTCCTTGTCATGGAAGGATCATATTTCACCTTTGATTTTAGTAGTTTTGTAGGATACATCAACCTAGTTTGGAATTTATTTTCTTTCAGAACTTGAAGTACTTTACTCAGATCTCTTCTTGACTTTGTTTATGTTGAGAAATTTGCTGTGATTCTGATGGCCTTCCCAGTGTAAGTAATCTGTTTCTTCTCTCTAGCAGCTTTTAATATTCTGTTCTTTTGCTGACTTTCTGAGATCTTGATTATGATGTGTCTAGGTGTATATTTACTGTGATTATGGTTGTGTAGAGTTATGTATGTCTTGCTTATTTGTGTGTCAGATTCTTTTGATGTTTGGAAAATTTTGATGTGGTACTTTTGCAAATAGTCTTTTTATGTTATTTGTCCTGTCTCCTGCTGCTTCATTGACAGCTATATCTTATATTACTTTTTGTTTTCATCGTCTTATAGCTGCTAAATTGTTATTTCCTCTTTCCTTGTTAGTTTTAAGACATGTCTTATTTTATGTTCACTGTCTACAACACTGTCTTCAATATCTGAAACTCTATCTTCAGTTTCATTTAAATGGTTTTGTTAGCTTTCAATGTAGTTCTTTATTTATTTTTTTTTCTCAAAAGAAGAACACAAAATTCCTTGTATTCACATTAGAGAATGAATAAGTATGCCACAGGGAATTTATGTAAGAAGAATATTTGTTATTAAATATTATAGTTAATTGTAACATTAAAATTAATGTAGTTCTTAATTTCCTGGATATCTGTTTAAATCTGTTTCAAGAATTTTAGTTCTTTCCTGTATTGTTCATTAAGTATTTCTGTCATTTTTCTATTCTCCTGTATTTTTTCTGTCTATGTCTTCTTTAGCTCTATTGAACAATTTTTCCACAATTGTTGTCCTTTCTTTTTGGACCTGAGAAATGATTTCTGATTTTATTTCTTCTATAGCCTGATTGAGCTGTTTCTTTACTTCAGTTGCTATCATTTCAGAAATTTCAGGTGTGTGATTTCCAAGTTCTTGTATATCTTTGTTTCCTGAATTTGTTCTGGGTGTGCTAAAGGACTGATATTGTCTTTTGCTCCTGCATTTTGGCATTTTGAAGCCAAAAATGGACCAGTCCTGCAGAAGCTACATATTTGTGCTGAGAGTTAGAAAGGTCAGACCTTAGTAAAGTCCTATAGTCTGTACAGAGACTGACAAAGTTCTTAAAAGGCCCATAATTCAAAAAGGGACTAATAGTATATATTAGATAGACATAAATTTAAGGTGAACAAAAATAATAAAGTTTAGCATTGTGGAGTACAAGGATAAGGGAACTGTAAGATTAATTACCATGGAAGTTTTAAGCATCTTTATGGAAGAAACTGATTAAAATAATAATCACAAGCATTATTATATGTAAATTAAATTTAAAATCACAATGAGGTTAATTAATTAATTCTACGGTTAAAAGTAATATTTATTCAAAAAAGTGTATTGTAATTTATTCAGCAATAATTACAGAATAAATTGGAAACAACCAATAATTTAATTAAGTATTTCAAAGGAAGAAAAGATGCAGATACTTTAAAAAAATGTAATCTTTGAACAAAAATTTCTGTACTGCATAAATGTTAGACATTTGCTATACTCATTTCTACACTGGAAAATCTCTGTATCACATTAAAGTCACAAGAAAAGTATAGGGTATACATGTTTTTAAGTGGATTTTTAGTTCTCTTTTGTTACTGCCTTTTGGCAATCACATTTCATATAATGTGAATTCAGCTTGGTTTAATGGATTGCATATATGCTGTGTAATTATAAAATGCATATAAAGTTTATGAACATTCACACATATGTATATTTAAAGATTAAACATATATACATCTATATATGTATGTATTTACATGATGTGGTGTTATAATTAATATTGTCAGGTTAGTGGATAAGTCTGAAGAAATATTTCAGGGAGAACAAAAAGATAAATGAATGAGATAAAAGCTATAATCACATATGAAAGAATAATTTCAGCCCTTATGGATCAATTTCTGATTTGAAAGAGTTAACCCAAGGGAAAACTGAATGGAGGAAAATTATCAAAGGAATGCTTCAAAGAAGCTTCTATAGGATGCAACATATATTGCCGTATTTTCAAATGAGCAAAATACAGTGAGACCTAGTAAAATAAATAAGTCCCATGTAGTGTGTGTCGTTTTAAAATTCCGCAATTCAAGAAAAATATAACTTAATATGAAGAAAAAACATTGAGGACAGATAAATACTTTTAAATCTTTCAGCAATAGTCTTGGAAAATAGCTAACGAGGGGTAACATACTAAAAACCTGACAAGTGAGAAATATATAAATTATCAAACTCATTATATGTATGACTATGAAATAAAAACATATTTCATTATAAAATTTCAGATTGATTCCTTGTCTTATTTAGCCCTTATTACAGCTTGTTGCAGTGGCCAGTAAATTTTATTTCTGTAAGGTTCAGACAAAATAGACCTGGAAGCCTTCACTGTGGTCACTCTCTTGTCTCTGTGGCATGAAGGCATGGGTTAATACGTCAATGAGTGGATATATTTTGCTCTGGGCCTTCAGTTATGGACGAGTGCTCGATCCCTGATCTCTCTGGTTCTGTGACTTTCAGCTTCTTGGAGAAAACAGACATTGAACCCCCACCTGTGTAACGCATGCACTGCCACTGAAGACTCTTCCACTTCTGACCCTGTAAGTTGCACAGGGAGTCTACTTACATCATATGTAGTCATATCTCCCCTCCCTTTCATACAAAAAACAATAAATAGAGCAATCATTTTCCACCAGATGGAATTAACCAAAGATAAAAAGTGCTATCAAGCATAAAAGAATTCCAATGTGTGCAAGAGGTAAAAGGAATCTCTTAATACAAGGAATCTTAGGAACACAGTGGCCTCTAGAACGACAGCTGAGTTTGGGTCAGAAGAGTGGTTTCTAGAGAAATTCCAGAAAGAAAACAAAATAATATTTATAGATTCCCAAACATGTTCATCATATTGAGAAACCTTGAAAGGTTTATTGGAGTCTGGGAGATAAGAATCATGAGTACAGGAAAAAAATGAAACACACAGAGATAAAACAATTAGTAACAGTGCAAAACAAATAAAAAAGAAAAGCTAACTAGAAAACAAAAATTTAAATATTACATACAAGTCATACAAAGCTATTTAGCTGATTAGTTAGAATAATGTAAAAATAGAATATCTGAGTATATTAACTATAAAATCCATAATATGAATGTATTATGTTTTGGAAGCATTAAGATAGTGATGAGAGAAGGTGATCAAATATGTATAACAAAATTCAGAAAATAGAAAAAGTACCTTTTTTTAAGAAATATGAGTATAATCACCTAAGAAATCAGGTAAGAGACTTGTACTGCTAGTGTATAAATTGGAAAAAATCGGAATGCAGAAGCTGAAAAGCACTCATCTATCTTAAGAAATATTTTATTTTTGCTGAACCAGGTATTGAACTCAAGCCCTTGGCACTTGCTAGGCAAACGTTTATTCTACTGAGCTATTCCCCAGACCCCTATCATAAGAAATATTTTAATACCAATAACTCTGACTAGAAACAAGGAAAAAGATTATTTTTTGCTTAAGACAATGTCACTGATCTATGTGACATTGTGATTTTCATCAGAAAATAGTTGTCAATTTCCCCAGAAATGCACTTATAAAATTCATCAAAATCACTGAGAGAAAATGTTTACATCAACCTAAAGATAAGAACTGATGAAATGGAGCATTAAATCCATCCATGTAAGTCAAAATAGGTGTCCCCAGCTCCACCCAGAACACTCGACTTTCAGGAGCTTGAGTGGCTCAGGCAGGGAGTATTTTCCTCGTCTTTGCAGAGTGCACTGGTACCTACAGCAGGCGTGCAGCAGAAGGTGTTGGAATTAGTAGGAAAAACTATATTTCAGCAATATCGAAGTGTGAACACTTCAAATTCTCCCAAATTAATTTATAGATGTAGCAAAGCATTTTGGGTCTCCAAAGAGATTTTCATGGACGTAGCAAAATAATTCTTAACTTGAGGTTAATCTGAAAACAATGTAGTAGAGGTACAGTACACAGCACTATAGCAACTATTACCACTAAATCAGTGAGAATAAAAACACTTTGACAAATAATATGGCCAAATTTCCCTATAAGATTTTAAAATATAGAGTACAGTAATATATAAGTTGAGCACGTATAAAAATTGACAAGCAACACAGAATATTCCTCCTTAAATCATAATATGATATGTTTTCTATTTGTAGGTGTGAAAAAAATATTGTGGGAAAGAGTAGACAGGGAAATTTTTAAGTGAGGTATTTTACTTAGCACATATATGCGAGTATATTTTAGAAATTTAAAAATTGACATAATTTTTATAAAACTAAATAAAAAGTTCTATGTCTATAATGTGGATATGCTAGTCATAGAAATAATTTGAATAATATTTTACTTGGCCTTTTAAAACATTAAAAGCCATGAAAAATAAATTATGCCAATAGAGAAAGAAAAACTGTAAAGACTTTTCCTTTTTTTAAAAAGACCATAAAATGATAATTAAAAACACACACACACACTAGAAATGATTCAGAAGTTCACTAAGCAAAATGAGAGGAACTTGACAATAGTTACTATATAGCGTATTGCTGCCTTTAAATTAGTTATTAAGATTTCCACACATAAGAATGCAAAATTGTTTAGAAAAATGAAGGAGAAAAAATTAAAGTATTAGCTGTTCATTTCAATAGAGCAGTAGAAATTAGCAGCACAATTATCCAAGGTATCCTATGTAAATGGAGTATAATTCTTGTACTAAAAAGTACAAGATAGAGGCTTTTAAAGTAAATGGTTGCAACCTGAGACCATAACTCAAGTGAAATAAATCAAATATGTCTGTTTAAACATTGCATTGTCTCCCTAGTGTAAGAATCTGAAAGAGCAAATAAAATAAAAAAAGATACAATGAATACTGTGCCTTTTAGTTCAAAGGGAAGGAAACTTGGGATGCTGGAAAGGAGGAAAGAAAAAGAAAGAAAGAAAGGAAAGAAAGGAAGGAAGGAAGGAAGGAAGGAAGAGAAAGAAAGAAACAAAGAAACAAAGGAAGAACCAAAGAAAGAAAGAGAGAGAAAGAAAGAAGCAAGGAAAGAAAGAAGAAAAGAAAAAGACTATGTTATGGTAGCTTGGACAATTGTACCGCTGACCAATTGCAAGGAGTAGTTATTGCTTAATTTTTTTTCCTTTTAATTTTGCATACACCTGGTAATCTGAATAGCTAATTTGAAGACAATATACAATATAGTAATAGTTGTTGAATATCTGTCATTTTGCTTAGTGAAATTCTATATCATTTGTAATGATTTTATTTTTACTTTTTTTTATTCCCTTTAAAAAAAAGAAAGAAAATGCATACTGTGAAAGGGAAAGAAATTGTTCCAGGGAAGGAACAACTGAGATCAAGGAAAGGAGCAAAACAAGAAAGAAGGAAGGAAAAAATATATCTAGATGTATAAACAGTGAAAAAATATTGCAATTTTATTTTGACTGGTATCAAGAAACTTCTAAGTATAATGTATATTCAAGATGTAAAAACAGAGCAAAAATAATGTGAATATGTGGTATACTTATTGTTATGGTTTTATATAGTTGTCCCTCCAAAGCCTCATATAAATCATGGAGCTATGGAGCAAGTGGCTCAAGGGACAGGGCTGAAGGACCAGGGCAGGGCTTGAGGGGCCTGGCCAAGAAAGCTGCAAACCATTAAACTGACAGCACGCACTGTCAGGGTTGTGTCATCGTCGTTGTCGTCATTGCCGTCATCAACGTCCCCCGCCCCACCAGGCTGCAGTCTCTTGGAGGTAAGGAAGAAATCATCCTGGACATGGTGGTGTAGTCTCAAGGTCTTGCTATGGAATTCAGGCTGCTTTAAAGTATGAAACCTCCACTAACTGTGAGCTAAATAAACCTTTCCTTCCCTAAGCTTGTGTCAGGGTATTCATCCTAACAATGAGAGAAAAGTCGCTAAGACATTTATTTACTTGTTTCCCATGATGGAAGTATGCATTTTGTGTTACAAATACATTAATATCTTTTTTGTTTTTTCTTTTTTTTTTTGTACTCAACCCAGGGTCTACATGGTGTCACTAAGTAGATCGATCTCACACTGCTGGACTCGCAGTGATCTACCTGTTTTTAGCCTCCTAAGAGTTGGGACTACAGGCATGTACTAACAGGCCCAGTCTCAATCGCCATCTCATGGCACCCGAGGGGTGGGACCAGCACAGCAGGTGGTGCCAGGGACAAATACACTAATATCTTTTTAAAAGATGGCAAAAAGTAAAACAGAAAAATATTCAGTTCCACCTACAAAATTAAAAATGCTTCTTAAAATGACAAGTTAATATTTTCTTTTTTCTAGCTGACTAAACCTATGTTAATAGTTAATTTATTTCTGATAGTAATGAAGAGTCAATGTCATGAAAGAAATATTAGTCTTTTATTTGTCTTCTTAAGGTTAAAAATAAATTTTAAAGAAATAATCAGAAATAAAACTTAGATTCTAATTCTCGCAAACAATTAACATTAGAATTACATGGGGCCCAGCCAGATGGCTCAGTGGTCTAAAAAGCCTGCTTGGAGCTGGGCGTGGTGGCGCACGCCTGTAATCCTGACACTCAGGAGGCTGAGGTAGGAGGATCAGTGCAAGTTCGAGACCAACCTGGGCTACAAAAGTTAGCTCAAGGCCAGCCTGAACTGCACAGTGAGACCCTGTCTCAAAAAGACAAAAAAAAAAAAAATAATAATAATAATAATAATAAAATAAAATAAAATAAAGAGCCTGCTTGGGGAAGCTTGGGTGGGTTCAGGGACCACGGTTTGATCCCTGGCACCACATGCTGCACCAGCCCTGCCCTCGGGGCGGGCTGAGCTGGCCATGGAAATGAGTGAATAAACAAACAAAGGTTCTGAAACAAGAATAAAAATAGTAAATAAAATAAAAAAATAAAAAAAAAACATTAGAATTACAGTTGAAAATATAATATTTATTAATACATAAAGGATTTGTTTAATCAATTAAAAATATTCATGTTAAAGAAATCACAATGTATTGCTCCGTTTAAATTTCTATCACAGTTAAAAAATAAGCCTTCTCCACTAAGTTGCTATTCTCTACACAAATGTTTCCAATTTGAGATCATTACCCCAATGATTTCAGTTCTTTAATGATTCTAATGAGTTGCCGATTTTCATTCTACTCAGTGTTTTTTTTTTTTTTTTTTCCTTTTATGAGATTTGCAATGATATGGAACTTTACTACATTTTGAGCCAGTAACATTCTTGGTTAATTTTGAAAAAAAAAAAATAAATGTTAAGATTTCAAAGCATAGACAAATACCTAAAATATTCTTATGACACATTGATAATTAGCTCTAAGTAAATAAAAATTTGATGCCAATTTTTCTCATACACAAATGAGAATACGTATATTTGTGATGTATATGATATGAAATGTGACAATTACCTAAATGTGTTAATATTTTTAGGTGATTATATCTGATTATTAGTTCAAGGATAACTTTTATTCTGTATGTTTTTTCTGAATTTTACATCTTATACAGTGAAGCTGGAATACTTTTGTAATTTCATGAAAGATTTCATTTGAAGCACAAATAAACTTTTCCTGAAAACTTCCCAAATATCACTTCCCCCTTGCACAATTTAAATCTTGGCATTTTCATGACTATCTCAAATAAGAGACTAGAACATAACTATTGAAGGTTGGATGTCAACACTTTCCTTTCCTGAAAAAGCTCTTCTTTTACAGCGACTCACTGTTTATGAATGACAGCACAAAAGAATAATTGGGAACACTTCTCGATAAAAGAAAAAGTAAAAATTTCTGAATATCTTCCGTCAGAGTTATTTTTGGAAATTTTTAGTGGGCAAGATGGCCTGTCAGCAGATGTGAGCTGCTAGTGATGCTCTTGTGTCTGTCAGTTTTCTCAGAAAGATAACAATACAAACACCATCTAGAATGCAAATACCTTATCATGCAATGATTGCAGTTTTCAAGTGGTGTAATTTACTAGTCTTCTTGAAAGGATGGAGATCTGGAAGCAGTGTTCTGGGGGGAGATGGAAAGTACTAGATTTAAGCTTACATTGCAGTGTGAATATAATTTGAAGCTCCCTCTTTCTTTCCTCCTGTGTTTCTGTTTCTGTTTCTGTTTCTGTCTCTGTCTCTGTCTGACTGTGTCCCTATCTAATTCTGTCTCTGTCTGTTACTGTCTCTAACTATCTCCATTTCTGTCCCTGTCATCTCTATCTCTGAATAACCTGTCCACTATCTTTCCTCATTCTGAGCTCTTGAGATACACTGTTTCTGAAAATTATTAAAAAGTGTTCATAGACACCTTTAAATATTATAAAATTATGAAACTTATGCTAGAGTGAAAGCCTGAGGTTTTAGCATTTACAATTTTAAGGTGTACAGCTCTTTGCACCTTATATAGATTAATTCATTTCATCTTCTCTGCAGTCCTGTGATGATTGTTGACATTCATTTGTTCTTTGATTAAAATACCAAGCACAGAGAATGTCAGTGCCTTGCCCAAGATCACGCAGGTAATAAGCAATAGGCTGAGTGATCCAAGGAGGCCGGCTCGTAATCATTTCAGTCAACTTGTAGACATTATTTCAAGGAATGATATATTGAGCTTCTGCATAAAACACTGCTCCTATTGTGTGGAGTTCTTCTTTGAAATGATTGCAAACTCTTACTGTAAATTAATCTGGGAAATGATTTATCCAGAAGCAATTTTTTTAAAGCATGCAACTGAAAGGCAGTTCAGTTTTTGCTCTCAACCTTTTTCTTTTGAAAGATAGAGACTGTAGTACATTTGGTGGTTGATGTGAGTGGGTTTAGGCCACACAGACCTAGCATGAAAATCAGTATGTCTGTCAAATAATATTTTTTTTCTTTTATTGCAATGATGTCTAAAGTTGCAGCAAATACAGCTTTTGAAATCAGTTGTTAGGGAAGCAGTGATTTTGGAAAAGGGAAGAGCCAGCTACACCTCAAACCATTCATCTGAGTTCTAGACCCACTGGCAAGAAGTGAGATAAATTCTTTCTGACATTTCAGATGTAAGAAATCATGGTAACTTAACTGAGGTCTTGAAGGACAATCCACTGTGGCCATAGTGCTCTGGCCAAGCTATCTCAGATGCTCCTTCTGTCCCTGCTCACTTACTGCGTTTTGAAGATGATTGTGTGTAAATTCTAAGATTTTTTTTTTTTTTTGGCCGTCATTTGATTTCCTTATGCTCTTGATGTGTTGGCTGTAGGGTTTCAGAGACTAGGCTCAACTTGAGAGGTTTATAACCTCTTTGGGAGATGGAAGCCACCCAAGCTGGGTGCATTCTTTGCTATTTGTAAAAAATAAATAAGTAAATAAAATGACTACTGGTGGTTCCAACATCAAAATTGGAGCACAGTGTTACTGGCGGCACCAAAGCTCCTGTGGTTACTGCCTATCCAGTGGGCTTTCTGGGGGGCACCAGTGACAAAATTGGTTGCAAGCAGTACCATCTGAATTTCTGCTTTCTTGATGTAACAAAGCAAATGTTTCATAAAACTTTGTAAACATCCCCAGGATTTCTTCAGAATTAGTAGAAAGAAATCTAGCCATGAGTTGGTCTTCTTCCTTTATTAATCATCATGGATTTGAAAATTTTTATGTTTTGTGATCTTATTATAAGAACTCAGACTGGGAACATCTCAGAGCTGATATTGAGAGCCCATCTGGAATGGCTGGGCGCAATGTGTGTTGCTATTACAAATTCATCATCTACATTTCGTGTAACATTCGTAATAGCTGCAGGGCTCTGACTTCCTAATCTTTCCTGCAGTGATTGTGATACATCTAAGAGCTGCCAACTGATGAATGTTGCTTGCTGATTTCTACTACTGAACTTACTTTCCTAATTTCCAGTGGCAGGAAATATTTTCAAGCAAAGTGTTGAGTTTAAAAACTGCCAGCGGAAAGGCTGCTAAGTGAAAGAAAACCTTAGGGAAGGAGGAGGCTCCAGACTGTGATAGTGTCTTTGGCTTCACAGCTGCTTTACAATAAAGCAAACCTGTACAAAATCAGGTTGGTTTTAGATTCACTTGTGCTTTTCATTTTTTGTGACTTTTGTATAACTTTATAATCAGTCATCTATGTCCTCCCTTGTCACTCTTCCTATAATGTTGTTCTACCAATAGCATGTGACAGCAGGTGGCAAGCAAAGGTCCAACTCTTTCACTGTACCAATTTGCAATAAGGATGGATGTTTTGGCTTTCTCAGCTTTCTATTTGTGTTATAATTATCTATGTGCTTATGATTTATATGTGAAATTTGATCCTGCATTATGTATCTATTGAACCCCTTATTATTTTTAACTTACATCGCACATATGTAATAGGTACATGCACACAAGTAATATAAATAATAAAACTTGTCTATGCATATGCACATGTTTGTACTACTTTAATGATGCAATGCAATTATAAAAAATAGGGACTTCTCTAAAACAACTTAATTTTTTAAAGATATAAAGTAGAAAATGTAGTTTGCAAGCTCAAGTATTAATAAGTGAAAAGCCTTTAGAAATAGTGCATATGGGTATGTCTAGACATGTGAGGATTTTTCTATACATATTCTATACTTATTAAAAAATTTGAAATTGAGCCATGTTTTGTAACACATGCCTGTAAATCCCAGAACTATGGCAAACTGAGGCATGAGTATTGAAAGCTTGATTCTCAAGATGATAGGGGCACCTACATTGCTTATGAATAATCTGTCTACTAAGTATGCTAAGAGTAGCAAAATAACTGAGAAGTTAGCGCATATCAATAAGCAAAGTGAACCATAAGCAAAAAGTGTTTGTTTTCCCAAACAAGAGTGTTACACTTGCAGTCAATTTTTAGGCAAATGACCTAAGAAGTTTCACCAAAATATTATGTAGCTAGAAATATTTTTATTTGTGATGTGATTTTATTTTTATTGAGTCCAGCGTGAAAACTGAGGAATACAATATTTTAGAGTACTTAGCTAATTTCTACTTTATTTATAATGTCGACTATACCATTTTATTTCAAAGTTTGAATCTTTTCATGAATTATTTTCTAAAGTTATTGCTAGGAATACATGTTACAAAAATGTGTGGAAAATTATCGTTGGCCCCATATGCCACACTGGCCCCACCCTTGGGCGCACTGAGCTGGTGATGGAGTCTGGGTGCGGTGGCACATGCCTGTAATCCTAGCACTTGGGAGGCAGGAAACAATAGAATCCCTATGAATCAGAGCTGCGCAGTGAGACCCTGAAAAAAAATTAAAAATAGATCAAATATTATATTCTTTAGTAATAGGAAATTACTACAGAAGCCCTTATTTTTTCTTTTTTGCTACAATGTATGTTTATAATGCATAATTTCTGTATTCATATTGGGAGAATTAGTGTATCTATATGTTTCGTTACTTTTCTCTCTTGCTGAGACAAAATACCCAACACTCAAAGCTCAAGAAGGAAAGGCTTGCTCAGTCCAAAGCTTGTGCAGGTGTGAGTCTATAATTGATGGCCACTGCAAGGTGGCCCCTGGCAGAGAGAAGGGCAGCAATTCATGGCTGTGGATGACAGTAAGATGGAAAGCAGAGCCACTGTTGATTCCTTATACTGTTTGCAGGCACTGCATTACTAATGCACAACAAACTCTAAATTTATCCACCTCCAAATAAGACACATGACTGTCAGAGTCTTGGGGTATATCTAGAAACACAGGAGAACAATATGAAACTTATATTCGTCAACCATTGTTTTACCTTCCTCTACCCTTAATTCTTCATCTGATCAACTGTCCCAATTAAAAAAATATATATTTTTTCTTAATATCTGTATTTTACTCTTTTATTTCTAGTTTTCTTAAAAGGAGAGACCACGGTATATTTAATTTTCTGTATCTGACTTACTTTACTTTATGTTAGGTTCTCAGGCCCAATCCATTTCCTGAAAGTGACGTCAATTTTACTTTATGGCTAAATGATATACATTGTGTGTGTGAACCACAATTTTCTTTATTCAGTAATCATTAGTAACCATCAAGAATGAAAAGCCCTAGATTAGGAAGGAAATAATTGCCTTAGAAAAAAGCTGCAAATACTGCAAGATATCTAGAAACAGGACAGTGTGAAGGCATGGGACATGAGATGTCAATCTAAATTTACGCTTAAATGAATTCCTTACAAGTTTTCTAATGAACAAAAGTGCATATCTATGGACAGATGGAATAACCATCAGGCTTATTCAAACAGAGAGAAACGGAAAGGAACAGTTTAACTTTATGGACTTCAATAAAAAGGATTCTGTAGATTTCTATGGAGCACAACCTTAGTTTTCATTTTCATCTTCTAAGTTCTACATGACTAATTAATTCAGGAAACCATATGACATAGAAATTTAAGTAGGGCATGTGATTTCTTTTCTTTTCTTTCTTTCTTTCTTTCTTTCTTTCTTTCTTTCTTTCTTTCTTTCTTTCTTTCTTGTCTTCTTACTTTGAGACAGGGTCTTGCTATGCAGCTCAGGCTGGCTTTGAGCTCACTTTTGTAGCGCAGGCTGGTCTTGAACTCACATCGATCCTCCTGCCTTAGCCTCCCAATGCTTAGGATTACAGGCGTGAGCCACCAAGCCCAGCTAATTCTTTAAAAGTAGTTCATAAACTCTTAGTGTAAAGGGAAAATGTTTCATTTTAGAAAACATTAAATGGCAGTATGTCCTAGCACACTGCCAAAGTTGTATCTCAGATAAAAGACCACAAGATAGCACCTCACATGCTCATAGGAAGATAGAAAATGTTCATTGTGTGCTTATAGTGCTAAGATAATTACAACTGACTTGTTCATTTTCAATTGTGTTTTAGTTATGTACTTACCTGTGTTGAAGATATTTAAGATAAATATTGCACCTATAAAATATTAATAAAATGGGGCCAGTGAGATGGTTCAGCACTCTAAATTGTCTGCTTAGGAAAGCTTAGGTAGCCTCAGGGACTGTACCACATGCTGTGCCAGCCCCACCCCCAGGGCAGGCTGAGCCAGCCATAATATATATGTAATGTATGACAATTCAGTCATGTGAAGTACACTTGTATATGAATGTATCTATACAAATTTTTTAAATATCTGCATTATTAAAATTGTCCTGGCACTTACATTAGTTAATTTTCTATTTGTAATCAGAACACTGCAGAATGAGTCATTCTGATGAACAAAAGGTTAATTGTAGCTCATGCTTCCGGAGATCTAACACCATGGGTCATCTCTGGTGTTGGTCTTTTGGTGGTAGAATCCTAACACACAATGGGATAAAGGGAGCCCACTGTAAGTCCTCTTGTCGCTTTCCTGCACTTGTGAAAATCAGTGACCTTGTTCTCATTGGTCACCATATTTAATAATACTAATTGTCTCACAGTATTCCATTTTAAAATACATAGTCAACTTGCTTCCACCCTCTCAATGCAGTACAAATCAAACATGAATTTTATACAAGGAAAACTATATTTCAGTCCTAATATTCATGAACTCAATTTTCAGATTTGAACATACCATGACAATAAAATAGTACTATCTATCATACATCTGCAATTTCTGATATCATCTTTTATTTCTGTAACTGTTAGGAAAGTATTTATGTCACAATAAACTTTGAATATATTGAATAGAATGAAATAAACTGTCATGGTTTAGAGGTTGCAAAATGTGTTGGAAGTAGTATCTCATATTATTCTTGTGCGCTTGTAATTTATAAATACTCTAAATGAAATTTAGCAAAACAAAAATCGTAATTTTCTTTATTCAAAAATTGTATATAGCCAACATACTGAGGAAATACCAAAGAGATATTATTAATTTATAAACAAAATGTTCCTCAGCAATAATGGCTCTTCAAGCACAACCTGCTCGGGTCCCCCTTCTGTCTCTCTCTTGAATAGAAGCTTTCTTTTCCCCAAAAATTATGTTCTGCTCATAACCTGTTTGTTCCTAAAATCCATTCTTTAGTTTTAGAGAATATGAACTCATCCCAGGTACTTTTCAGGTTGGGGAGTTTTTACCCTATATCATCTGAAGGTCACCCATCTGACATCAGTTTTTTGTTCCCTGTATCATTTGCAGATTCCCACCAAGATCATTGGGCAGAGACTCAAAGCTATACATATACCCAAGAGTAAAATGCCTGATTTCTATTGAGGACCTTTAGACAGAATCTCTGGTGAGTATCTCTGACTGCCCATCAACAACTATTGATATTGGGAGAAAATAACTGATTGTGGGTAGATGATCTCCAAAATGATATAGGGGACAAATAATCTTCCAACCTGAAAAGTACCTGGGATGAGTTCTTATTCTTTAAAATCAGAAAATGATTTTTTGGCACAAACAGAGTTTATGAACAGAATAGACTTGTTGGGGAAAAGAAAGCTACTGTCTGAGGGAGAGACAAGAGGGGTTCTACAACACCACGACCCCTTTCAGCCTGAAGAAGTCAGAGAGGTCATTGTCCATGGTTCCCTCACAGCAGTTCAGGTTACTTCTTCAGAAGGCTGAAAGTTATAGGCAGCTGAATTAGATAGAAATATTATAGGCAGTCAGACAGGGCCAGGGCCTCAAGGTGACAAGATGGTAGACACGGCAACTTTGCAAATAGGAAGAGACAGACATACCCTCATGGGCCAGATCTCAAGACAAAAGAGAAAGCAAATACAACTACATTCTTTCCTAAGGATGGACATCAGGGATTGATATTCTAAGTAGATATCAAACACCTTAAAAGAGCTCAACTTAGACAGTAACCCAACCTCCAACTGGAAGAGACCTTGTCTAGGCTTGCTATGTGACTCATTTTCTCATTTGGTTTTGGATTTAAAAAATTTTACCTGAGCAATGGCTGTTTGTAATCTCAGTGGATGACCATAGTTTTGTTCCACCTCATGCCCACGTAAGTGAGTTCCTATTTTCTCAAGGACCTTAGATCCGCCTCACTGTATGGTTTTCCTCTATAAAAATCCCTGGAAGAGACCGCTTAGGGTGGGGTGTGTGTGGGGGAGTGTTCTGTCCCTCTCTTGGACAGAAGCTTTCTTTCCCCAATAAAAAATGTTCTGCTCATAAGAAAACAGAAAAAGAAATAATGGTGCTTGAAATAAAACTACTATTTTACTATAGACCATTTACTATTTTAACCACTCATCTTAGGAAGATTAAATTTAAAAGTAGGTGATGACATTGAAATATTTCTCTTTGTATAATATGTTTACTTAGAAGACACTACTAACCTTTGTTATAAGTTTATTAAGGATTAGTAGATATTGACATAGCAGAAATTTGTGCTCTTTGATAAAAAGCAAAAGAATTAATGAGTTTGTATGTATGTAGGTGCCTGCATGTGTGTATGTCCTCTTGTAAATTATATTCATAAATAAAATGAGAAAATTGGCACCATACATCTATATATGTCAAAAGGTCTATTAAATTTACCCAATAGGTTTGATATCAAGATTTATGGAGAAGATTAAAATATGCCACTGTTTGGAGCTAGTGATAAAATAATTAAGATTTGGGATATTTAGGCATATTGGAGTGTATTAAACTATTTGAGTTTCCGCATTGTCAACACAAATATAAAAATAAACTACTTAGTGAATGATCTATTTTGCGATAAAAGATTAAACTGAAGTGTATGAGGCAGATTTATAATGTTTTTTTAGTTTATTACTTATAATTTCTAAAACACTGTACTCTTGCTCTAAATGAAATAGTTTTTCAACCAATCTATAATGAGTCAAATCTTTTTAACTATTCAAAATATCACCCAAATAAATTTTCTCACACATTGGCAGTAGACCATCATTGATAAATGCAATCCCTAGTCATCAAAATTTAAGTAATAAGAAGAAATTTAAGGGCCAAGTAATTCAAAACTTCATTAGATAAGCTTCTTTCTTAGACCTTAGTTACAACATAAAAATATTTTGTGAAGATATACTGATTAACTGGGTTTGCCTTTATTGTAGCAATTAAATGTTCACAAATAAGGGTATAAAGTATTCTAACTTGTATTATTTTTTTACACGTACACTTTATCTCCAGAAGAGTAAAGTATGTATCTTAGGCAGGTAACTATTGAAAGACATTAATCCAGTCGTTATTGTACTTTTTGCCTCTCCTAACAGTAAGTTCACACTTGGAAATACAAGCTCCACACACACATTTTGTGACTGTGGGTAAACTTAAGATTTTTACAATAAAGCAGTAAAAGTGTTGACAGATGCTTCTTTTGAACTTACCTAGAAATAAAGTCTTAGTAAGAATTTAAGAGCTGTAAATATAAGACCAAGGGTATGAAATCCTTACCAACAGAAATAAAGGAAGGCAGAGAGGAGACAGGGAAGGAAGAAAGCAATAGGAGTTTATTACTGAACTGAGTCAAGCTTTACAGAAAACACATCTGATTTTTCACTCTCCTTCAGTGTTTTCAGACAAGTTGTAGGAAATGCCTGCCTCTCAGAACAGTTCTTCCAGGGGGAAATCTGAGACAGAATTTACCTGTCTGAACCTTCCTTTCCCTTAGCTCTCTTCGGTAGATGCTTCCCTCCACTGATTTGATTCCCATGTCAGCTGCACAGAGAAAACTAAATATTACACTTTTCACTTGATGCCTCACAGTAGCTTATGAGAATATGTTCATGAGTGTATGAATATAATGTTATGAATATATGCATTAGTGAATACCTTCTATCTCTGAATATTCTGGATAATTTTAAATCTCAGGCTTTATATTTCCTTATGGGTCATTGAAATGTTATAAGATACTCACATAATAAAGCTAGATAAATCTTTCTGTAGTCTGAGGATATGATTGACATTCAAAAACAGAGTTGAGAAGAAATTGCAAGAATTTGACTAGTTCATCAATGAAAAAATACAATTCTGAATTAGAGTATCTCGATTAGAAATTAATTTGGGCCCAATTTATTTATTACACTAAACACACTCAAAGTGTGAAAAATCATGTGATGATTAGATTTGTTTCTAATGTGGGCTGAGTTTCTTGAACTTTGTACAGTATCATAACTTGTAGCCTTAGGAAATTTCTCCTCTCTTTATGGGTGTGCACACACAATCACTTCTAAGTGTTTCAAGTTCCAGCCAGCATGAACATTTGAGATCCAAAGAGTCTGCCATTCTTGGACTGTGCTTTGAGAACTGAAGATTTTAGAAAACCTTTGTACTTAAGTGGCAAATCCTATAGATGCCAAGAATGTTGTGTGAGGTCTTACAACTCTCCTGAAGTTAGAGAGCAAGAAACGTATCCTTTCATCTCTTTTTATAACCTAAAAAACTTAGCCATATCTCAGGGTTAGCAAAGACTTTATTCTTTTATATTCAATATAAAATCACTTTTGTATTTCTCTTCTTGTGTGGGATGCTAGCAATATTACTTTAAACGTATTAAGAAATTTACAATGAATCTTTAGTAGGAACATGTCTTAGAATCTTCTAATAAATTAATAAGTAAAGAGTATAATAATGAAGTCTGCCAAATTTAAAATGAGAACGTATTTGCAAAGGCAAAACTTTCATCCTTTAGAAAAAGTTATGAAATCTATACAACATTCCCTGAGATGAGATAGTGATACTTTTCCGAAATGAAGATTTTAATTTTATGCTAATAATAAATATTGACTTCTATTGCAACAGAATAACCAAATAATTCTATGACAAATAGCCTCCCAAATCTCATGGTTATTAAAAAGCTTTTCTCAAAGAGTCATTCAATTGACTGGGACATAAGAAATCATAAACTTCATCTCAGCCTGTGCTTCTGAGATTACGTTGAAAGAATGATCATTCTGGACAGTTCAGAATTGTAATTAAACATTTCAGCACAAAAGTGACATATTAGTCTTTCATCATGATAACTTGATTAAATCTAATTAGAGTTAGGGCAGAAAGAAAGAAAAACACAGCAGGAAGGAGCACTAATGATGGCCATATTTAGCAAGTCACATTCTCAAAGATAGCTACCAAATTACAATTATTCTAGGGATATAGATATAGTAATATTACAAAAAGTTTATCACTGACAGTAAAAAATAAGTAAAACATTAAATTATAAATAAGAATAAGAATTTATGCTGGGAGGATGTTGGTCAGAGGTATGTCTGAGATGGCCATGTAGAGGTAAGTGAGCCACATTCCCCAAATCTCCGAGAATACATGATTAAAGATTAAAAAAACAGTGTACAGGAGCACAAGTCTAAGTAAGACCAAACATGTTGCCTTAAAGGAATAAAGGCTCTGGGCCTTGTGCTCTCCATGCTCCAATTTATCATTTAGATTGGTCCCAAGGCCAGTCATTAAAGGACCACCTAAAACTTTTCAGTCCTTCCTGGTCCCTGTATGAGTTTCTATTCTTTTTTTCTTTTTCATTTTTATTTTATCCTCGCTTCCTGGTTCTATCAGTAAAAGGTCACAGAGGGGTCGGTCCCTATCAGACTCTCTCCTGATGGAGTCTTCAACTAATAGAAGCCCCGAAGACCTTCAGAGGGTCTGGATGGACATTGACTCTGTAACCCTGTGTTTGTTCTCTTTGTGAACTATGACATTGTTCCAACTGATGCGTATAAGAATTAGGTGCTGAGCCTCCCAAGTAACTGAGGTTACAGGCATATGCCACTGTACCACCCAGCTTCTGATAAACTTATTTTTTCTGTTAGGACTAATCATGATTATTGATAATACATTTAGCACAGTTCTGAAAAAAAAAAAAAAGAATTAGGTGACATTCATTATTTGCTTGTGTTTTGTAAACACACATTCTAAATAAAAAAATAAAAATTAAGGAAGACATTCGAAAGTTAAAAATTATCTATAAAATGTGTATTAACTAAAATGTAATGAAAGAATAGAAGCTAATTTCTAACAAAATATTTCAATAATTATTAGCACATATGCATAGAATCAAAATAAATAGAGGAATATAGCATTCCTTGATGGATATCTCAATACCAGTTTTTCGTTCTCCAGATAGATAATTAAGATGTCTTCCATTTATGATGTTAAAAATAAAAAGTCTGACTATAAATGAATATGAAAATATGAAAGTCAGGGGGATAGAAGAGGACAACTTCCCTTATCAGGTATCAAGATTTGCTGTGCATTTATAGTCAAAAGATAGTGTTGATTAAGTGATAAAAAATGGACACAAAGATCAGGCAATACAGTGTGGAACCAGGCCCAGCCAGGAAAGGTTATGTAATGGAAGTAGAATTCTTATATCATTAAGAAACTGAATATGTTAAATGAACTTTCTACACTAAAGATCGTGTAGCATTAAGGAAAAATTGACAATTATGTTATATAACTAGGTATATTTTCTGATAGATAAAATAACTAAACATTAAAGAAAACATTTAAACTTTAGTTAATAAAGAATATAGTATGTAGTAGGATTTTTCAAACATACACAGATTGCCAAATCAAAAGAAAAGCTCAATAATTTTGACTTCTAAATCCACAAGCTCATCTTACCAAAAGATAATAGAAGAGGGAAAAGTGGGCCACAATATGAGAATTTTTACTTGAAACACATGAAAGTTAGAAAAAAAAAACAAATTCCAAAAATCGATAGAGAAAATAACAGCTCACCTGTAAATCAGTCAAAGGTGATATCCTAATTATTATTTTCTTATTTTGAGACAAAATAGCCAACACCCAAACTTAGAGAAGAAAGATGTTTTTGACTCACATTCCATGGATGATTTAATCCATATTTGGTTGTCTCCAAGGCAGGCAGCTCAGCCAAGAGGCATTGCCAAGGGGAAGCAGAGCAACACAAACAGCAAGGCCACAAGGGATGATGCTGGTAGCCTTATTCTACCCCTCTGATGCTCTATCAAGGCTACCAGGGATTAGGGAAGTGATGAACCAGTCACGGAACTGATTTGGTAATCGTCCATCCTTAATCCTAGCAGCTTTAATCCTAGCATTCCAACATGAATCAATCATAGACCTATACACAGCAACCTCTGAAAATGTCACACCTATGACTACATGAGGTTTGAGGGGACAACTAGGCACAAACCGTAACAGAAGTTAAGAAGACATTACCCAAATGAAATAGGTTCATTGAGGAATACATATAAATAATTATATAATGTTATCCATATAAATGTCATCCATTTAAAAATGCAAAGAAATACATTTGGTTTCTTCTATAGATTGTTAAAAATTAAAGAGTTAAAAAATATCAAGTATTATATACAATACACATATCTAAGGACATACTTAAGCAGTGTTGTTTGACATGTTAGTAGGTATGATCAATTTGGAAAATAGTTATATCTTTTTAATAAAACTGACCTGTCATGTTCCTTAAATTCTAGAAATTTACATGCAACATTAGAA
>PVJA010033125.1:17500-23560 GCA_004027025.1 Myocastor coypus | reverse complement strand
GGAAAGAATATACTTCCGTTTGGACTAAGAGGAAGCAGATACATATACAATCAAAGGTTTTGCAATTGCAGTGTGCCACCAGTGAAGCTTGTGACGTTGGAGGCTATTGAATCTAAGCCTCCTAAAGCTCATCTCACCAATCTAGCTCTGCGTTCCATGCATTGTAATTAAGGATTTTTTTTTTTTCTTGCTGGGTGGTTAAGGGCAAGTCGAAGCAAGACCTGTATAACAAAACATTCATTATTATTTATTACTTTCAAATTATTGTATCCTATTGTGAAGGAGGAAACCTTGATGGCTGGTGGATCCCCTTGGATTCTGGAGGAAGCTTGTTCCACACCTGGGAGTACCACTATAATAGGTGTGCATGTAACTGGTGGCACATATAACAGGTATTACACAAGGCTATCTACTTGAAATGAGGCACAAAACAGGAAAGAGCCTGTCTGCCAGGTCAGGCTGTGGTGCAAGCAGCCCGGCCACCATATAGGATCTATTGGTGATAAAATGACACAATGTAAAATGAACAATGTAAAATGAACAAATACTCGACACCCAAAATGAAGGAAAGAAAGGTTTATTTAGCTCACAGATACTGGTGGTTTCAGTCCATATTCGGCTGGCTCCAAAGCTGAGTGTCACATGGCAGAGAGCAGCAGTTCATGGTGGGGGAACAGCAACAATGGCTACAGAGGCAACAGAACAACCAGGGGAGCAGAGAACAACAGCAAGAGTCTGTCTTTCTGTCTCTCTTTAAATTACATCAGGCTCTCTGCCTTAGTCTATCTGCTTCAGACCACATCTATAATTCCCAGCAGTACTCAGACCCATAATCTCATCAGTACTAAAACACATAATCCCAGTGGATCATGGATCAAGTCCCAAACTCTAGAAACCCCCTCCCCATGATTACATGAGGCTTTGGGGTGTCAACTAGACATAAACCGTAACACTAGCCGGGCGTGGTGGCGCACGCCTGTAATCCCAGCACTTGGGAGACTGAGGCAGGAGGATTGGTGAGAGTTCGAGACCAGCCTGGGCTACAAAAGTGAGCTCAAGGCCAGCCTGAACTGCATAGCAAGACCCTGTCTCAAAAAGACAAACAAAACAAAACAAAACAAAACAAAACAAAAAAACATAACACTGAGAATACAAGATGAAAAGAGAAATCACTGTCTTGGAGGAAGCAACCGTAGTTGATATAAGAGAAGTGGGGCTGCTTATCCATAACAAGGCAAGACGAAATAAACGTGGTCCTTAGATGATCCATTGGATGCAAGATGGTACTCTTGTGGTCAAGTATGATGCCAAATGGACAAGCACAGCAATTCTGGTCTGAGATAGATGTGATAACTAGTAACTGAGACCCTCCAGGAATAAAACAAGGAGTGTCACAGGAGTGTCAGACCCTTCTGTGTCCTGACACTCAAGTGACCATTTAGACCAGCTCAGGTGGCAACTGAGTGTAGAATGGTGAGAGGAGGGTGTGATACATATTAGTTGTGGCTCCAGGATCAGCTGCAGAGGGGAGGCCTACTGTTCATCCCACTACACTCCTTTTTTTTTTTTTTTTTTAAATTTACTGTGCAGTTCAGGATGGCCATGAATTCACAATGTAGCCTAGGCTACCCTTGAACTAGTAACAATCCTCTTGCCTTAGTCTCCCTAGTACTGGGATTACAGGTGTGTGCCACCACACTCAGCTCCTTCCACCATTTGTGTTTCTCCAGGGAAGCCCAGAGGCATCCTGGAGGTGCAGATCCCGGGAAAATTTGAACAAGTGGATGTAGATGGTGCAATATGTGGACTGTGGTGGATATTGTGATTTGCCACCAACATTCTCCTTCAAAGACAGACTTGTTTTTTCAGCTCTTGGGCTTGTTGTCAGCAGGCCATCTCTAAGAATCAGTTACTTCAGCAGATTCCTCAGCTAGAGTGAGCCACTTTGTCCCTCTAAGGAGTGTCACATTCCAATGACAGATCATGACAGGGCTACGTGGCTTTTCTGACCACTCTATCAGGCCATAGTGTTGATGGGCCATTCATAACCCAGAGTTACCCTAGCTTTGGCTGAGATTTTTTTTTAAAGGAATTTTTTTAAAACTTTATTTATTTATTTGTTTATTTTCTGGCTGTCTCAGCCTGCCCTGAGGGTGGAGCTGGCACAGCATGTGGTGCCAGGGATTGAACTGTGGTCCCGGAGGTTGCCTAAGCTTGCCTAAGCAGGCGCCTTAGACCACTGAGCTATTTTGCCGGCCCTTGGCTGAATTTTGATGAGACTTCATTGCAGTTTAATTTATTTCTGCCAATTCTTGCTTCTCTTCTTGTCCTATGAATTTTAACTCTTGGGGGCCTTTGACATATGGAGAAACTCCTGGAAATTCTTTTCTGGTGGAGAAATGTCAATTCCTAATTTATGTGAAGAGTGAATTGCTCAGTGTGCAGAGATTCCAGGAAGTAATGCTGAGAAATTTTACTTGGTGACTGAACCTTATTTTAGATATAAATTTCAGGATGAAGTTAGGTGGTCAGGATTGACGTTGAAACTGGGATTCATTCTCAGCAAAATTGTGATGCAAAGGAAAAGTTTTTATAGTGCAACAGTCAGTTTGATGCCATTGTATTTGTGTAGCACACAGCTGGTGAAGGAGAAAGAGCGCAGACTTGGATCAGATATGTGTTTGAATGCTGGCTCCTCTTTTAGTGGTTCTATGACTAAGTAGGGTATTTTGGCTTTCTCCTTTAGTTTCCTCAATTGCAAAATGGACAAATAAAATCAGGCTTGAAGAGTTTTAGGGATCAGACATAGTACACAAAGTCTTTACAGTATGTGGCAAGGAATTAACTTACAGAAATTATATTTAAAAAATTACATTTATTTAATTTTAGCTCTTCTTTCTATTTTTATATATCTAGTCTGTCCATCAATCACTTCAGGGAGAGAAGTGATTTGATCAATATTTTTGCATTAAGATTTTAGGGACTTAATGTATCAGTTCTTCCTAGGGATACTGCATTTTGCAAAAGGAAGAGCTGTGATGTCTGAATAAAGGAAGAACGTGTTGGAGGGGACAGGGACCTTTGGATTAAATCCAGTAAAGAAAAATGGTCTTTAAATCTGAGCAAGGTTGGTTTCCTGGCTTTCGATGCAGAACAGAAAGCTTTCTACCTCAGGAGGACTCCCCCCACCTCCTTCTCCACCACCCATGCTGAGAAGAGTTTGCCTACATCTTGCTTTTTCAAGTGGGACAACTGAAATATCTTCTAGCTATTTGTTCCAGTAGTTCAATATATATTCTTGGTTATATCAAATATTTGATATTTTAGAAAATCAGCCTTGTTAAATTAAAGTGGATAAGATGGCATTTTAAGGTCACCTTGGTATGATCAAACATGATGCTGACATTTACAATACATTTCCATTGCTTCTCACATGTTTCCTTGTCAGTTAAATCCACACTCTTCAGATTTAAAGGAGTTTCAAATCTAATAATGCAATTTTAAATATTGTACCTCAATCACTAACTGCCCACTGATTTCCATGCTGGTTTCAAAGTCTTTATATCTCCTTTTCTCATCACTAAAACAATGTAAATACTTTCATTAATAATGTTAGTTGCATAAGTAGAAACAAGTATAAATAGTTTATGTTGTATATGTTCCTTAAGTTTAGGGCTTTTGCTCATGTAAAAAAAGACAAAAATAAATTTGCATATTAAAACAAGAAATCTAGAAACAAAAACATGTTTTTGGGAACCCTCTAAGACATGATATTGCAGAATGTTTATGGTTTGTTTCTGGATGTCCCCCAAAGCCTCATGCAGTGGGGGGAAGGCTGCTGGAGTTTATGGCTGATCCGTGGTCCAGTGCTGCAATTATGGGTATGGGTACTACACCTGCCCCAGAACCACCCTGAAGGCAGCCTGAACAAGCAAAAGAAAAAAAAAAAATCCTTTTCCAAAGAGGAATCTTAGTCAGGCACAGGAGACCGTGCTTCGATCCCTAGCTCCACATACCCTACCAGACCCAGAAATTCTTCAGGATGTCAAAATAGCTACAGCAGCACAATGAAGGAGGATTTCTGAAACTGGTTCAGAATGTGGCAGGAATGAGGGGACATGTGTTCGAAATGAGCAGTAGTATTTTTAAGGAAGATCAACGGCAATGTGACTTTCACTGTGATAAATGTTTTAAAACTTTAAATATTCATTCCTATGTTGCTCTTCTATCACTCCTTACTGATGCTGTACAGTCTCTCAAGCAAGCCATATACAGGCTGGCTATGCGCATAGGAAACAATTGGCGCTCGGCTTTTTAGGACTCGAGCAAAGTAATTGAGATTGCACAACGTCTCTCAAGCACAGTGCCTCGTGGTATGGGGAGAGTGGGACGGGGCAAGTAAGATTTTCACAAAATTTCTTGTCATCTTTGAGTGTTGCTTTTCTTCCTCTTTTTTTTTTCTTTGAGATAGGACTGTGCTATGTAGTCCAGGTTGGCTTCAAACTTACAACTCTTCTGCTTCAGTCTCCGAAATGCTGGGATTAGGGGCATGCACCACCATGCCCAGCTGAATATTGCTTTTCCTTGATTAAACATTTGCTCAATTACTTTCCATGTTTGAAAGCTTCTAGAAAGTTCTTTTACTCAGCAGTTTTTTTGGTGTTTCTATAGAGGAACGAGGGATCAGCTCTTAGTCTGTCATCTTGATAACATCTACAATATTTTTAGTGAGTATTTTGTGTTGACTTTGCATGGAGTTTCAGTTATTTTATCTGAATAGTATCTTTTCTGGGAAGAAATCCAGGGGAAACTAGATGACAGACACATTTACCTTTGAAAGGCACTTTCTGCTGTAATTTGCCTCATTTCAGATAAAAATTTTAACAAAGATGGTCTAATTCCATTTGAGAAAAATTGGAATGTGATGAACCTTTAGGTTTTTTAGGAGCAAAGATACATTCTTAATGGAACTCTGATCTGCTTATGAGCGCCCCTAATGAATCTGAATGCACTCCCAGAATGAATCTGAATGTTGTAAAATGCATCAGTGGAACTGGAAGATGAAACAAGGAGAATCTTATGGGCCCCAAGATTCCTCCCGTACCAGGCTTCCATTCTACCAGAAACAAATCTTGCTGTTGGAACCCATATTTTCTTTGGAGAAATTCATCGGATTTTTTTTATTGTCAACACAAGAGATCATAACAAGACACAAATAAATGAGTTGTTTTCATGATTTTAGACTCCAGGGTCTCTCTATGAGAAGAGCAGCCTATTATGTAGATAAGATATAATTTAAAGCAACAAACAACACTTACCTGAGATAATGTTCAAGGTAATGAATGAAGAGTTACACATGTAGAGAAATAAAAGGATGGTTTGCTTGCTTCCTTTCCTCATTAAGTTGTGTGTTAAGGGCATGAAATTTATTTTGATGAAAAATAGCTTCAAAGAGAAAAAAAATTAAATACTTCCTTCACCCTTCCTAACCTTTATCCCTGCCTAAATATTTTAGACCCTGACCTCAATGAGGAAATAAGTATCAGGTGTCACTAGCGGCACATGAACCTTAAGTTACCATTTCCTTTACTTTTTAAAAAACTTTAATTTTGCCTACCTATATTAAATTGGTAGGCTGAGTTTTCTTCTTTTGGATGATTCTGCTAAAGAGAACTCTTAAAGTGCAAGACTAATGTTTGCTTCATGGCACATGAAAGAGAAGGATCACTCCAATAGCAGTGATCCAGGAAGCACAGAAATGAGTATTGGCTGCAGGTGGGACATGGTAGTGTCTACCTGTAATCCCAGTGATCTAGGAGGCTGAGGCAGGAGGACTGCAGGTTTGAATCTAGCCTCAGCAACTTAGTAGCTAGACCATGTCTTAAAATAGAGTAATTAAAAGAACTGGAGATGTAGTTTAGTGCAAAGGCGGTAGATTCACTCCCTAGCAACCTGCTCCCCAAATCAACCAACCCTCCCTCCTCCCCTCCCTCTCCACCTCTGTCCCTCTTCCTCCTTTTCTCCTCCTCCTTCTCTCTTATTCTTCTCCTTCTCTCTTCT
>PVJA010033125.1:0-15000 GCA_004027025.1 Myocastor coypus | reverse complement strand
TTTCATCATCAGATCAGTTTAGATTAATAAATATAGGTATATAAGATTGGTCAAACAATTAAACATTAACCCTTCTAAATCAACATTATTATTATTTTTTTCTTTTCCCCTTTCTTTTCTTTGAAAGTTGACATATTGCATATTGTCCTCACAATCATTCTACAGAGTACAGTGTGTGGGCATGACCCACAGTTTTTGTCTTTTTGAAAAAGAGTTTTATTACTCAGTTCAGGCTGGCCTTGAGCTAATTTTGTAGCTCAGGCTGGCTGTGAACTCACAGCAATCTTCCTGTCCTAGTACCTCCCCACCCCCATCTCACAGCTGAGATTACAGGCGTGCATGACTATGGCTGGCCTGTCACGATATTATTATTTTTAAATTTTTTACATCACTGTCCTTATTATTATTATTTTTATTACTCTTAATAAGAAATAATATTGTGACAATTTCAAAACATGTGAAGAGTACATTTCCAATATTTGATACAATGCATATTGTTGTCCTCCTATTAGTTATACAGAGCACAGGGTGTAGATGTTATGATTCTTCTAATCATTATTGGTACGAGAAATTTTTTTCTCATTGAACCAAGGGAAAGTAGTTGTATACATAATCCAATGTTCAGTAATCACAGTGGGTTATTGGTAAAACTGGAAATCTCAGAAGCTAAAACCTTTTGTAGTTCAGCATTCTAATCTAGCTTTACATTTTATGCCTTGTGGTTAAGCTTTTCTGCTGGGTGGTTGAGGGCAAGCTTGAGCAAGAGCTGTATAACAAAACTTGTAACTTTTGTATCTCCCAAGGTCAGTCAAATCCCCTCAGGATTTACTTTGGAACCATGTGCAGTACTTTGTAGAACTGTTGTCAGTGTCAGCCGTCTGGATGAGTCACAGCCATTGTTTGACCAGTTTGCTCTCTGTGAAAGCCTGAGATAATGTTTTCTTTCTAGGTGACTCTCCTTAGGCACACTGTATATCTTTAATCTCTTTCCTCTATAGCCCCATAATCCACTTGAACAGAAAATTTGAGAAACCACTGAGTTATAGGATGTTACTGCACAGGTTCTCTTATGTCCTGAGTCCTCACTGACCTTGAATAGCTAGGGTCAACATATTAACTATCCTTGTAGCCCTTCTTTTTCTCCAATTTTTGGTCTGTAAACATATTCTTAATCCTCCAGAAGAAAAGCTTAGTGATACTTTTTCTCTATAACATAGATACTTGAGCATAACATCACTGTCTGTCTGAGTATGAAACGTCTTAGACTTAACTTGGAATTGGTATTTTCTATCGATCATTGATATTCTAATAAATCTCTATAGAATGTAATAAAAGCAGTTACACATTTTTACACAGACATTTAGAAATCTAAGTATATACAAAATTGTTGCCAGTCAATCCTATGGCATTTCCCTACTCTCCCTACTCTCATTTAATACCCATTTTTGTTTTCTTGTAAATCAACCATTTACTTGAGAGTGAGTATAGCAGTAGCTGAAACTACATTAGAAGCAGCACACATCTAAAAGACCAGAATGACAGGCATTCCAAGCATATTTTTAGTCTTACACATTGCTATCCTCAGTGTCAAAATTTTTTTGAGGTTCCTAGGACCATTATTTAATTCATCCTGTGCATATAAGTGCATGGCTTTGCCCCTATCATGCTTCCTATCATTTGTGCTTGCAGTCACTTCATTGTTTAACCCTTAAGTTCTCCATTTCCATTCAGCTCTGTTATGCCTTTCCATTTTTATTTCTTTTGGTTTCTTACACTAGGGAGACTATACAATATTTACACATGTAGCTCTGGTTTGTTTTACTTATGAGTATATATTCAAGATACATCCATTTATATATGAAATCTTCTAGTTTATTATTCTTTATATCTAAGTAATATTCTACTATATAAAAATACCACATCTTTTTCAACCATTCTTCAGATGATGAGTATTTTGGTTGTTTCCAGGCTTTGGCTATCACAAATTGTGCTACTACGAACATAGGTGCACAGATATCACTATGATATGATGTTTTCAGTTCTTTTGGGAAAATTCCCAGTAGGGGTATAGCTGGATTGAATGGGATTACCAGCTCTAGTTTTTAAAGGAGTCTCCACACCGTTTCCATAATGGTTGCACCAATCTGCATTTCCACAAGCAGTGGAGAATTGTTCCTTTTTCTCCACAGCTTCTCCTGCATTTGTTGTTGGTTGATTTCCTTATGGTAGGCATTCTTTCTGGAGTGAGATGGTATCTAAGTGTTGTTTTGATTTGCATTTCATGAGTGGCTAGAGATGTGGAGCCTTTCTTCATGTATTTATAGGCTTGTTGGATTTCTTTCTCTGAGAAGTATGTGTTCATCTCAGATGTCCATTTCTGGATTGAATCTTTGACTTTTGGGACCCTAATGCTTTTTAATTCTTTATAAATTCTAGATAGAAGACCTTTGTCTGAATACTTATTAGTTAAAATTTTTTCGAAATTAGTGGATTATCTTTTCACTCTGTTGGTTTCTTTTGATGTGAAAAAACTTCTCAGCTGGAGGAGGTCCCAGTTGTTGATTCTTTCAGATGTTAAATGTGATTTGATTTTTGTCCATGAACTGTTTGCCTACCCTGATATCTTCAAGATTTCCTTCTACCTTCTCTTCCAGGAGATTTAGTGTTTGTCTTTTAATATTTAGATTTTTAATCAGTTTGGACTTTAGTTTAGTGCATGGTGCTAAACCTGGGTCGAGTTTTAGTTTTCAGCATGTAGAGAGCCAGTTTTTCCAGCCCCATTTGTTAAAGAGGCTATCTTTCTTCCAGTAAACATGTTTAGCCCCTTTGCCGAAGATAAGGTGGCTGAGTGTGTTTGTAATTCTTCTGCATCTTCTAATCTATTTCATTGATCCTCAGGTCTATTGTTTTTGCCAATACCATGCTGTTTTTATCATGGTACTTCTGTAGTATAACTTCAGGTCAGGAATTGTAATGCCTCCTGCTTTATCTTTGTTGCCCAGTATTGTCTTTGCAATTATAGATTTTTTTTTGGTTCCAAATAAATTTTAGAAATGACTTCTCCAGATCTGTGAGGTATGTTGATGGTATTTTGATAGAAATTGCATTAAATCTGTATAACAACTTAGGGAGTATGGCCATCTTCACAATGTTGGTTCTTCCTATACAGGTGCTGGAATATCTTTCTATTTTCTGAAATCCTCTAGGATCTCTCTTTTTTTTCCCCAGAATACTGTAGTTTTCATTGAATAGATATTTTACTTCTTTAGTTAAGTTAATTCCTAAGTATTTCATTTTTTGGGAGGGTGCTATTGTAAAAGATATTGTTTCTCTAATTTCTCTGTCAGTGTGTTTGTTCTCTGTATAGAGGAATGCTATCGACTTTTGTGTGTTGATTTTGTACCCTGCTATGCTACTAAATTTGCATATTAATTTTAGTAGCTTCTTCATGGAATTTTTTGGGTCTTCCAAGTAGATTATCATGTCATCTACAAATAATTATAGTTTAACTTCTTCTTTACCTATTCTTATTCCTTTTATTTCTCTCTCTTTCTAATAGCTGTAGTTAATGATTCCAGAACTCTATTGAATAGGAGTGGTGATAGGGGACATCCTTGTCTTGTACCAGATCTCAGAGTAAAAGACTTTGGCTTTCCCCCATTTAGTATTATGCCTGCTGTTAGATTGTCATAGATCACTTTTATCAGGTTGAGGTAGAGGCCCTCTATTCCAATTTTCTGTAGTACTTTGTACATGAATGAGTGTCGGACTTTGTCAAAAGCTTTTTCTGTATCAGTTGAGATGATCATGTGGTTTTTGGCTTTGACTCTATTGACATAGCGTATTACCTTTATAGATTTGCATATATTAAACCATCCTTGCATTCCTTGGATGAATCCTACCTGGTCATAGTGTATAACCTTATTTATGATTTGCTGAATTCTATTGGCAAGGATTTTATAGAGGATTTTTGCATCTCTGTTTATGAGAGAAATTGGTGTGTAGTTCTCTTTTTTAGTTGCATCTCTTTCTGGTTTTCGTACCAGTGTAATACTTGCCTCTAGGAATGATTTTGGGAGCATTGTTTCCTTTTCAATTTCATTGAAGAGTTTAAGGAATATTGGGATTATGCCTTCTGTAAATTTCTTGTAGAATTCAGTGATGAATCCATCAGGACCTGGATTTTTCCTTGTCGGTAGACATTTTATATTTCATTGGCTGTTATTGGGTTATTGCGAGTTCTTATATCTTCTTGATTCAGTGTTGGTAGTTTGTAGCTTTCTAGAAATCTGTCCATTTCATCTGTGTCTTCACTTCCATGAGAGTAAAGATTCTCAAAGTAGCTATTAATGATTCTTTGAATCTCTGCTGGGTCAGTAGTAATTTCACCGTTTTCATTCCTTATTGCTTGAATTTGAATCTTTTCTTTCCACTTTTTGAGGTTGGCTAGAGGCTTATGAATTTTATTTAATCTTTTAAGGAACCAGCTTTTTGATTCATTAATTCTTTGTCTCAATTGAATTAATTTCTGCTCTAATGTTTATAATTTCCTCCCATCTTTGGGTTTTGGATTTCGTTTGCTCTTCCTCTTCTAGTTGGTTTAGATACTGCTTAAGAGTATTTATTTGCTCCCTTTCTGTTTTGTTAATGTGTGAGTTCAGAGCTATAAATTTTCCTCTAAGAACTGCTTTCATTCCATCCCATAAATTTCAGTAGGTTGTTTTTAAGTTTTCATTAAATTGTAAATATTGTTTAATTTCTTGTTTAATTTCATCTGTAACTCACTCTTCTGTAAATTTCTTGTAGAATTCAGTGGTGAATCCATCAGGACTTGGACTTTTCTTTGTCGGTAGACTGGTTGCTGAGAAGGGTGTTGTTTAATTTCCATGTATTTCTGTGGTTCTTGTGATTTCCAAATAGGGCCAACAATTAAACACAGGAGAAAAAGAATTGTACAATTTTTTTTTTTTTTGGCTTCTTAGTCTGGTGACAGTGCTGCAGATTTCAGTACTGAAATGAAGCAGGGGACTACTATTAGTATAAAGCAAGCCCTGTGAGGGGTGCCAGCGGGAGAGTGAGCCAAGGAAAGGTGAAGTTTTATGTACCTTCTTCATCCTATCCGAAGGAGCATCCTATGAAGTTACCAAATCCTGGAACTCCCAGGCTTGCCCCTAGAAGACCAGTGCCTACCCAGATGCCCAAATGGATGTTTTATCCTATGGGCTGTGGGTGTATTCTTGAGGAAGAAGACATCTTGAAACTTTGATTCTGTATATATATATATATATATATATATATATATATATATATATATATATAAATTAGGGATCACAGGCACTTGAGTACATTGGAGATTAGAGAGAAGGCAAGGAAAGACTGAAGTGTCACACAAAAGGAGCTGTGTGCCAGTTTTGTGTTGTTTGTCTGGAGTTGGGTTGAATAAAGTGAGTTTGGTGCAAGGGAAGAAAGCCAAGTTTTCTTGGGAATATGTAAGGCTGTGGGAAGAAGGAAGCTATAGAAGAGAGATATCAATGGGTAAAGGTTCTTGGGAAGGGAGGAGCAGGTGTGTGTTGTTGGGTATGGCTAGGATTGCTGTGAAGTAGTATAAAGGTGAAAGGGTTGTAAGGGATCTGGGAGGGTGGGAGCTGGTGTCTGGAGGAGAGCATCTCTTAAATTGCTGAAATTTTGGAGGACAACTCCTGGTTAGAGGTTAACGTTGGGATCTCAAGGAAATTATGAGTGAAGAATAGTGTCTAGAGTCAACAGGGCATGGACCTGTCTGAAAGGGCCATGTAAGTTGGCCACCAACACCCATTATGGAGGTTGCAGAACTAATATAGTGATTTTAGAACCCAAGAAGAACACTATATGTGGATTCCAAATCAGCAAGAAAAGTTTTTTTTTTTTTTTTTTTTTTTTTTTTTTTTTTTTTTTTTAACCTGAGATGTTCAGCAAGACTTGGGGCTCTGACAAAATTACCTTGATGTGGGCCATGGACCCTAAGCTCTATTGTTTCTCTTCAGTGACAAGACCATGCAAGTCGAGTATTGATGGATCTGGCCATACTGAGTTTTCCTGTGAGGGCAGGGACTTGGTTGACTTACCTGCTCTCTGGCAGACAGAGCCATCTCATTTCTAGTGACCCTCTAGTTTGTAGATAGAACCAGATTCCAGTGATAGCTATAGGTTGGGGCAGGCTCATTTCTAGTGTCCTTTGTTGCACTTGAAGCCATCTAGGAAGGCCTTGGGTGGCAGCATTGTTTAGGCTCAGCATTACCTTGTTAAGGTCCTAATTTCCTGGGAGTCGCAAGTGTCATAACCAAAAGTTGGCACTTGTATATAATTAATTTTTGTCTATTATTTAAGACAGGGAAAGTCAGGTTAAGTAAGTTCTCCTATGGTGTTTGAGGACCAAGATCTGACTTTTTAGCTTGGCATGAATGTCAGGAGCAGACTGGGATATAAAATAACAATCACTAATTTTTCAGGGGAATCTGGGTCTACATTAGTATATTTATTAATTTGGAGCAATATATTGATTATTAGAACTTTATCTGAGTGTTAAGCATCTTGAAATATAAAATGTGACTAGAGAACCAATATTTCTTACCAACCATGGACATCTTAGCAGTGAAATTTCTGTAGAATAGTAACAGACAACAGTTATATTTTACAGAGGACATTTGACATTAATAGTCATGCATAGTAGTGTCATATAACAGTCATGACAGATGATGAAATATCCATCTTGTTTTGGCACACACAGGACATGTGTCACATGACTGTTAGTTAGAAAACCTTATTTTAATTTTTTAAAAAACCAATGACCAAATTATTGGGGTCATCTTCGAAGGAGATTATTGAGGGCTCTCTACTGATGAATGAAAGTTGGTCACCCCTCTATCCATTAATCAACAGTCATGTCCAATAATCTCTCCCCATTGCAATGATTTTTGTTTAATTATATATCATTTAGATCAGCTGGTAACTTAGGAGATAGCATGCTTTTAAATCTTTATTTTGAAGTTCAAATAAAAAGAGGAACAGTTATTGGCCTGGTAGGATGGCTCAGTGGTCTAAAGCGCCTGCTTAGGAAAGCTTAGGCGGCTGCAGGGACCGTGGTTTGATCCCTGGCACCACATGCTGCGCCAGCCCTGCCCTCAGGGCAGGCTGAGCCAGCCATAAAAATAAATAAACAAACAAAAATTCTGAAACAAGAAAAAAAATAAATAAAGAAAAAAAAGAGGAACAGTTATTGACAGGACAACATATAATCACATAAACAGAAGACAAAAATGAACATCTCTATAAAATCACAGTGTACTCAGATATATTTCTGGCCAGGTTAAATTATGATGCCCGTTTACATTTGTAATTATGAGAGACTAGTCAGAACTTTTATAGGTCAGAGATCCCTTAGGAGAATTTGAAAACATAAAAACCTCTTGTTAGTTTCGGTAGGAACAAGAAAATTGAGCAGAGTATAAGGATTAGGCACATCACAGTACGGAAGCACTGACTCATCAGTCCTGGACTTGTAGGCAGGAAGCTGCAACTCAGAATCTCTCTTTTTGTGGCTGCAACAGGATCACCTGCTGGGGTGGCTGAAGGGTGAGGACAATGAGGGGAGAAGGAGGTGAGCAGCAGGCTTGACTATAAAGGGAAATGTTTGTTCCGTGGTCTGCTATTCTGCCTTTAGCCCAGTAGCAGAGTGAAGAGCTCATGCTTTTGTGGAAAAAATGTCCAATTGCGCTTTGTCCCAAAGTCAGAAACCTAGAGGGCAAAGAGACTGTGATTACAGGTTGGGGAGGGGGTTGTTGAGAAACACGAGGAATGCACAATGCACAGTAGATGAGAGAAAGGAGGGACAGTGTTATGGTTTATGTCTAGTTGTCCCCCCAAAGCCTCATGTAGTCATTGGGCAGGGACTTCTATAGATTGAGACTTGACTCATGAGTCACTGGGATTATGTGTTTTAATACTGATGGGATTATCGGTCTGAGTAGGGCTGGGACTATGGGTGTGGTCTAGGGTGGATATCCTAAGGCAGAGAGCCTGATAGGAATATGAAGAGAGACAGAGAGACAGACTAGAGCTGTTGATCTGCTGCCGTGTTTGGTTGGCTACCTCTGTCACCATTTTGTTGCTGTTCCACTGCCATGAACTGGATGCTCTCTGTCCTGCTCCACTCAGCCTTGGGCCAGCCGAAGATGGACTGAAACCTCCAGTAACTGTGAGCTAAATAAACTTCTCCTTCCTTCATTTTGAGTGTCGGGTATTTGTCCCAGCAACGAGTAAAAAGTAACTAAGACAGGGAGAGTGAACAAAGAGAGAGAGTAAAGTATATTCCCAGCCCAAGAAAGTTGAGTGTTTAGAGGTGAAATAGCATGTGCACTGTTGCAGTGGTAGTAGACGGTGGCAGCTCTGGTGGTGACTTACAACAGAGGCTGTGGCAGGAGTGGTGGCTCCATAGCCTTTGGTTCTGTAGGGCAAGGTGTAGGATAATCTGGGAATGAAGGGGTCGATGGGGAAGGTTTGGTGGGGGTCTTTGCTAGTAGAATCTGTTGGGGACTGTATGACAGGCAGAGCTCAGGATGATTGTGGAGAGAAAAGAAAGTGAGGACATAGGGAACCTTGGACCATTTCCCACTTCAGGGTGTCATAATCAAGAGTTCCCTGGGGAGGAGGCAGGTTGTTGCGTTGTTCAGCTTGTGTTGTGGCCAGGCAGTCTGACGGAGAAAAGTGAGGAGTTTGGGTTTGAGCTCGTACAGACTGAGGACAGATTTGAGACACGAGAGAACAGTGGAGTGGGCAGGAGGGGCAGATGGGTGTTACCTATAGTAGCAAGAAAACAGATGAGAGTGACAAAGATAGACAGGAGTGTAAAGACACTGTTGTTTGGGGTGAATCTCAAAAGGGATGAGAAAACAAAGCTTTCTGAGCCGGCATCCCCAGTTGAAGAAGAGGTCAAATCAAGGGGAAGAGCGGCTTGGTATGTCCACAATTGTGAGAAGAGAGCACGAGGCCAAGAGACTCGAAACCAGGAGCAAGCCATCCAGGAATGGCACTTATTTTCAAGTTGCATAGAGAAGGAAAGAGAAAATGGCAGTACAGGAAAGCCATCTTGTCATCAGGACTACAGCTGGGGGTGGGGGGTGAGCTACAAAGTGCGGAGTCCTGAGGGAGAAATGGATCTTTGTCTTCCCTTCCTCTCCTGAACAGTTGGACAATGGGAGAGGTTTATATTTTAAGATAGGTAGAATGAGTGGTGAGGGGATGCTCACAGTTTTAGGTGTTGTGGGTATTTTGGGCTGCAAGGAAGTTTTGAGGCTCTCCATGTGCTCAGAGGGGCTGCAGGCAGAACTTCAGTCTAGAGGGGCCGGCAGGGGCCTCAGCATCCCTCCCAGATTTCCTGCACTCAATGTTAGGCACGGACCCATGCAAGTGACCAAACAGGGCATTCTGACATGAGAAGAAAATTTATTGGAGGTAGGAGCAAGTGGGCTGGCAGTCTAGTGGACCAAGAAAGCCCCGAACAAAAGGGGACAGGAGACTACATAGGGTTTTTAGGGGAGGGTGTTTGCAGGCAGAAACAGCTGAGGGAGAGCTAATCTTGGCAGGGCTACATGGTCGGTGGTGGACTTTCAATGTTTTTGTTGGAGAATACAAAAAAATGTACAAAGTTCTGTGTAGACTAGTAGACATAGGAGACACGTTATATGTAATTATCTTTGAAAAGAATCTTCCAGATTATTTTAACAATGATAGCAGGCAAGTATGATTATGGCAACATGAAAAACTATTTACTTTTTCCTCACCTGCAGGAACACTTACTTCTTAAAAAGTGTTTTTTTATGGCTGGCCCAGCCTTCCCTGGGGGTGAGGCTGGCACAGCATGTGGTGCCGGGGACTGAATCTCAGTCCCTGAGGTTGCATAAGCTTTCTTAAGTAGGCACTTTAGACTGCTGGACCATCTTACCGGACCCAGGAATATTTACTTCTAAACTTTTTAAAAGACTTTATTGTACATTAAAATGTAAAAATGAAAACAAAAATAAATAGCAAGAACAAAGACAGGAAGAGTAATATGAAACATACATATGGTGCATATTATCAAAATAAGAATAGCAAATTAACAACAGTGCTGCATCACATATTTTTATCATAAAATCTTTTTTTATCTTGTAAACCAATCATTTGAGAGAGAGAGAGAGAGAGAGAGAGAGAGAGAGAGAGAGAGAGAGAGAGAGTGTATAGCACTAACTCAAGTTACATTAGAAGCAGCACAAATCTAAAAGACAAGAATGACAGGTATTCCAACCATAATTTTAGTGTTACCTATTTCTATCCTCAGTATGAAAAATATTTTGGTGGTTCTTAGGCATCCTGTGCATATAGTGCATGATTATGCTTCTGCCATGTTTCCTATCTTTTCTGTTTGTTGTGTAACACTTAAGTCTTTGGTTTCCATTCAGTTATGTTATGTCTTTCCATTTTTATTTCTTCTTTTGAGTTCTCACACTAGGGAGACTATATGATATTTGCATATATAGGTCTGGTTTATTTAACTTGTATGTTCAAGACACATTCATTTATATATGAAGTCTTCTAGTTTATCATTTCTTATAGCTGATAAGGATAATATTCCATTTGATGAAAATACCACATCTTTTTCAGCCATTTTTCAGATGATGGACATTTTGGTTGTTTCCAAGATTTGGCTATCACAAACTGTGCTGCTATGAACATAGGTGCACAGATATCACTATGATATGATGTTTTCAGTTCTTCTGGGAAAATTCCCAGTAGGGGGATAGCTGGATTGAATGGGATTTCCAGTTCTAGTTTTTTAAAGAGGCTCCACACTGCTTTCCATAATGGTTGCACCAGTCTGCATTCCCATCAGCAGGACTTTCAATGTGAAAAGGAGAATTTCTGTGGTTTTGCCCTGGCTTGGGTCCAAGACACAAAGTTGGGTGGAATTGTTCTTGCAGTTTGGCCCCAGCTGTGGGCCAAAAGGAAGTGAGCCTTGGAGTGAGGTTGAGGGTCCTAATTTTTTTTCTTTATCTTTTTGAGACAGGGTCTCGCTATGCAGTTGAGGCTGGCCTTGAGCTCACTTTTGTAGCCCAGGCTGGTCTCGAACTCGCACCAATCCTCCTGCCTCAGCCTCCCGAGTGATGGGATTACAGGCGTGCGCCACCACACCCGGCTGAGAGTCCTAATTTAGCAATAATTAAAGGATAGCCTTCCACAGAACCCTCCATATGAATTTCTCTAAAGCAAACACTTAATGTGGAATTTATGGTCTTCATTAGTTAACTCCAATATCTATCAATTTACTGTCTATACTGCCAGTGTTATGATGCAGATCCAAAAGGTCTTCCCAAAGTCTCATGGATTGGAAAGGTGATTGGGGCCAGCCAAATAGCTCAGCAGATTAAAGTCCTGCAAACAGGTGCAGGGCCTGGGCGTTCAATCCGTGGGACTGCTGTGCTGGCCACACCCTGGGGGTGTGCTGAATTGAGACCAGGTGTGGTGGCCCGTGTCTATAATCCCAGATCTTGAGAGTCTATAAACATGTGGATCACTATGAGTCTGGTCAAGTAATAAGACCCTGAATACCCTGTAACACCCTTCCCTAAAATAAAAAAAAAAATTGTTTAGAAGAAATATTTGTACCCATAGTGTTCAGACAAATTATCATGTCTGCATCTTGTACTCTGAACTACTATGAAGACAACAATATGCATTGTGTTAATTATTGTGACTGTCCTACTAATGTGTTTTGAAACTGTCTCGTTATTTTTTATTAAAAGTAGTAAAATTAAGTAAGAAAAAGAAATATAATAATACAAAAGAAGAGAAAGGTGATTGGATGGTGGAGATGCTATACTCATCAGTAGATCCATCCATCAATGAGTTCAGTGCTGAAAGTCTTGTACAGAGGTAGGGCCTGGTTGAAGGTGGTCTCTGGGAGAAGGTGACCTGTGAGAGCCTGTTCTTTTTCTTGCCCTCTCCCTTTGTTCTCTGCTTCTTGACTGCCATGTGAGGTGCAGTCTTCCTTGTCCAGGTGGTTCCACCATGCACTTCTGCCATGGAGCCCGCCAGCTTTGGACTGAATCCACTGGAAACTGTGAGTCAAGTAAGCTTGTCCCCTAAGTTGTGGGTGTCATGTGCTTTGTCAAAGTCCTGAGGAAGTTATGAAAACACTCATTTTCAGAATTTCCCTACCTCCTTGTTTTCTTGTCAAGATTTGACAATACAGTGTTTCATCCTGATGCTTGTGAAAATACTATTTAAAAAAATTTTCATTTGTCTAATTACTAATGAGAATTTGGTCATTTAGGTTTCTGAATTGCTTACTCATGTACATTCACCTTTTTTTGTTAGGTCATCTTATTGATTTGTAAGCATCAACATATTCTTGATATTAATACTTGTTGATCATATGGAATTTTTGTGTCATAATAGGAGTGCTATTTATTTTTGGATGTTGTGTCTGTATTGGACTTTCTTAATAGTTTTAACAATTTATGCATTCTCTTAAGTTTTATTTTTTTATCTTATTTAAGATAAGGTAAGATGGCACTGGGATTACAGGCCTATACTACCATACTCAGTTTTGTTGGCTGGCATGGCATGCAGTGCCAGAGATCAAACCTGAGTACTTGAGCTTGCCAGGCAAGCGCTCAGACCACTAAGCTAGCTCCATAGGCCTTGCTTGAGTTTTCTACATTGATAATCATGTTGTGACTAATGATAAGTTATTAATATCATATGCACACATTTTTAAACAGACTTTGCTTTTTAGAGCAATATTGGGCTCTCAGCAAAACTGAGTGGAAATTAAAGTCCCACAGACACTCTGCTTCCACACATGCATAATCTCTCTCATTAACAATGTCCCCCAATAGTGGTTACAACTCATGAACTTACCATGACACATCATTAGCACCTAAGGTCTGTAATTGTGTTATGCGTCCTCTTGGCATTGTAAATTCTGTCTGGACAAATATGTAATAATATGTTTCTATCAGTGTAGTATCACATAGAGTAGCTTCATTACTAGAGTCCTAAGCCAGGCAGATCAAGACTACTTTTTCCCCAAAACCAAATGGAAAAAAATAATGAGGAAAACCAGGAAAAGAACTTTACTAAGGATTGCTATGCTGGGAAGACATAGGGGCCAAATCCTTACCCCAGTCTTTGGAAGGTTAATTAGAACTACAGTTACATGAGTGTGGGGGAAAACTATGCATATTATGCAAGCTTGGTCAAAATACAGTCTGGTTGATCACCTTGGGATGGTCAAGGGAGGTCAAGTTACTGTTGCCCGTACATGTAGTTTGAATTTTGTTCCAAGATAGCTATCTGTCAGACCTGTTGTTCTTGGAATCTAAGGTGATGTACAAAATGACTCAGAGAAGAGATAGTCAGAATGAAAGTAGAGATGACAAGCTTTTTATCCTACCTTTAGTCACCCACTGGGCATCTGTAGCTGGAAGTGAAGAGTCAGGGCTTTGTAGCAAAAGCAGCCTCTAAGTCCCTTGTTACAATTTCCCTGGCCTAAATGTCCTTTGTGCTGAAGCAGGAAGATTGCAAGTACCAGGCCAGCCTGGAAACTTAATGAGATCTTGTCTAAAAAAACAGGGGGAGAGGGGGCTTGGCATATAGATCAGTGAGGTCCTGGGTTCCATCTCCAGTCACACACACACACACACACACACACACACACCCATTGCTTTGCTTTGCTTACTTATTACTCACTTGTCCCTAAGCCTTGGCATCCACGGATCCTTTCACTTTCTCCAAAGTGTTATATTTTGCATGGGGTCATACACTTGGCATTGTGTAGTGTGTGGTTTTCCAATTGGTGTTTTTCATTTCGTCATACATACATTCTGCACATGCATCTACTGAAATTATATATGTACATATATTTGTTTTATAGCTTCCAGTTAGTAGTACTTTCGTTTAATTAAGAGTGCTTTTCCTTGTAATTGAGTTCTTTCTTTCTTTCTTTCTTTCTTTCTTTCTTTCTTTCTCTCTCTCTCTCTCTCTCTCTCTCTATCTTTCCTTCTTTCATTCTTTCTTTCTTCCTCTTGCTCTTCTTTCTTCTTCAGTGCTGAGCAGTGAACCTATGGCCTCACACACATACTGGGCAAATGCTCTACTACTGAGTTATATCCTTAATTCTGAGTGTCTTTATTTTATGTTCATACTTTTTTTTAAAAGAATTTTTTATTTTATTTATTTATTTTTTTCTTGTTTCAGAACCTTTATTTGTTTATTCACTCATTTTTATGGCCAGCTCAGCCTGCCCCGAGGGCAGGGTTGGTGCAGCATGTGGTGCCGGGGATCGAACCGCGGTCCCTGAAGCCACCCAAGCTTTCCCAAGCAGGTGCTTTAGACTGCTGAGCCATCACGCCGGGCCCCTGTTCATACTTTTAATGTACTAATTTTTAAAAGTTTATTAGCACATGTATGTAGCATATAATGCCCTGCATTTGAAATGTTTAGTAACTTACATTATAGTTTCTTGCTTGACTATAAATTCCTTATATTTATACATTAAAAATGATCAACCTTTTTTTTTTTTGTCTGTTTTTTTTTTTTTAATTTTATTTATTTTATATTTTTTTTCTTGTTTCAGAACCTTTGTTTGTTTATTCACTCATTTTTATGGCTGGCTCAGCCCGCCCGGAGGGCAGGGTTGGCACAGCCTGTGGTGCCGGGGATTGAACTGCGGTCCCTGAAGCCGCTCAAGCTTTCCCAAGCAGGCGCTTTAGACCACTGAGCCATCCCGCCGGGCCCCTTTTTTTGTCTTTTTGAAACAGGGTCTCTCTATGCAGTTCAGGCTGGCCTTGAGCACACTTTTGTAGCCCAGGCTGGTCTCTTTTTTTTTTTTTTGGTCTTTTTGAGACAGGGTCCCGCTATGCAGTTCAGGCTGGCCTTGAGCTCACTTTTGTAGCCCAGGCTGGTCTCTTTTTTTTTTTTTTT
>PVJA010033124.1:0-23532 GCA_004027025.1 Myocastor coypus | reverse complement strand
AAAGTAAAAATGCTGAAGAAGCCCAAGTTTGAATTGGGAAAACTGATGGAGCTTCATGGTGAAGGTAGTAGTTCTGGAAAGGCTACTGGAGACGAGACTGGAGCTAAAGTTGAACGAGCTGATGCATATGAACCACCAGTTCAAGAGTCTGTTTAAGATCCAGATTTTTAATAGTGATAAATAAAAGTCCTATTTGTGAAAAAAAAAAAAGAATAAATTGGGCCAGCCAGATAGCTCAGCAGACTAAAGCACCTGCTTAGGTAAAGCCCAACAGCCTGGGTTCCACCCCCTGTAGGCCCTGCTGGCTCCACCCCTGGTTGCGCTGAGACAGCAATTGAGAGTGGGTATTGTGGAGCATGCCTGTAATCTCAGTACTTGGGAGGCTGAAAACAGGAGAATCACTATGAGTAGGATCTATGTAGCGAGACCTTGTAGACCCTGTCCTAATTACATGAAAAATTAATGGATTAATGGATGAATGAATAAGTTTATCACAAATGGAGGTGACGGTGAACAGTAGCTGATTTTTTAAAAATAAAAAGTGTTTTCTAAACATGAATGAATTAAAGGAGACTTACAATGACTTTCAAAAGAAACCCACTTTCATGTTCAAGCAGAGGAGAAACACCTACATTCTACATTTTAATTCCCTTTGTACAAAGACTATGAAGAGAATGATGAAGATGAAAGAGAAACAGTAAGTTACCAGTTAGAGTGAGATTTGATTTTTCTGTTGTAATTTGCTCTTGGGCCAGATTCGTCCGTTCGATTTCCTGGAGGGTAACTGCAGAATCCAGAGCAGCAAACAGAGTGAAAAGTGAGTGACAAATGGATGACAGTGGAGCGACAAGACTCAGAGAACAAAGCCATGCTGAGCACAGTCACCACTGACCACGCTCTACTCACGGTTGCACACTGCAAAATGCCATTAATGGTGCAGGGAAAGAAATAGTATTTTAAGCCCAACTGTAATCCCCTCTATTTTCTGTTGCTCTGGAAAAGCAGTATTTACAATGGCTTTCTCTGTGCTTCCCACATGGGATTTAGCCACTGTTGTAACCTTGTGTTGCTTATTGTGAAGCTAGAAAAATACAATTCCTCTACATTTAAACCACTTTGTAAGGGAAAAATGCAACTGTCAGCTCAAGTGGCTTTGAGCTCTCAGAGACTGGTGAATAAAGCCAACGCATCGCTCCTCACCATCCCCACATGAAGAGAGAAGCTGAAAGAAGTTTTATCTTTCTGTAATAAACTCTTCGCATGCCCTGCTGTAAGGTCACTGAAGGTAACACTGGAATCTCCTATGGAAAGCTAAACACTACTACTCTCCAGGTTCCCTCCAGAATTCTTATTTATGTAGCCTGGGATACCGCCTGGTGATTAAGATTTGCAAATGCTTCGATATGGGTTTTTCATGAAACCAATGTTAAGAGCTCGCACTATAGGTTTTCCTCCACTTTTTTCCACCTCTCCCATCCCACCTCACTCATATTGTTCTCTTCCTTTGTTTTTGCTGGCCTACTCCGTCCATAAGAATTCTTCTCTTTCCTATTACATACAAGTTTTGACGCAGTCTGTTTAGAAAACTGATAAAAATTAACTTTCTGATTTCAAGAGCAAAGCTTTCTAATGGCTTAAGCAGTTCATTCTGCTGTTCACAATCATTGGTCTGCGGATGAGCCAGTAACATTGACAACCTAGTCTTCGTGGCTCTTAGGACAGGAGTCTATGATATTGTTTAATTTTCTCTTAGTTATGGTAGTATCTAGATGCAAAGCTGGGAGTCACCATATGGATTTTTCTACATGATGAAATGGTAAGGAGGTGAACATCTCAGAAAAAGAGATATAGTCAAGGAAACTAATCTTCATGACATTCTTAAGCTCATTCTATTTCTGAGATTCTGGTCTCATAGATTAGATATCTATGGAGGGTCTTTTAGTTAGCTGGAATTGGGCGTCTATAAAGTACCTTAGCTTACCCCGCTACATGCCTTAGTACAGAAAGGTGCCACAACCCTCAGATCATCTTTCAGTATGTATGGAGGCCTGAAGCAGTCTTAGCAGTCATCCTTCACGATTGCCTCATAGCTTGTTAAACAAATACTTCATAAGACACTGGATGTGTGAGGTTCTTTTTAAAACTAGGGAGAAATGAAAGGTATAACTTGAGCTCACGTAGAATATTCATTTGTTTATGTTGACTTTAAAATTATGATGATATATTTTATGGAGTGCAATGCAACATTTTGATTTATGTAGGCATGATAGAATGATCCAGTCAAGCTATTTTAATAGATCTACCACTTTGCCAATATATTATCACATTTTGTTGAGGAGAACATTAAAATCATATTTCACTAAGTTGGCATGTAGAATGCAATTTGATGGAGCGTTTCTCCATATACTTCATTTCCAATTTATAATTGTAGTTTGCATATTTGTGAAGAAAAACTCAGGGTTCATCTCTAATTTTCACTTGAAGTTCTCTCTATTCTCCTATAAAATGTGGGTCTGGAGTTCACCAGTGCAGGAAACTTGTGATCTCTATAATCCATGATCTATTCAAAGTGTAATGTTGAACTACAAGCAACAAATTTATGTTTCTGCTACACTGGAGCTGAAATTAAAACCAAAAAGTTATTAGACTATTTCTCTCAGTTTACCCCCCTACATGTTTTTATTACATCCATGAATTCATTCCAGAAACTAAGTATTTTTCCAAATGATTCTGGATGATTCTCTTGCATATTTTTAAGGTTTACTTCAAATTGAACTATTCCATCTAGGAATCATATTCTTCCCTTTGCAACTGTAAGAATTTCAAATTTTTATGATTCCAGCAGCCCATCTTACAAAGAAACTGCAGTCTTGGAGGGGTTTTGAAGTCTGATTAAAAACACAGCCTTCAAATAGTTCCCTAGTTTTATGTGGATTGAAATCATTTGGATTTTATAGTTTGATTTCACTCAAATTGTCAGAGAGGCCAAAGTCTCAAAGATGCATAGAGTTTTCTTGGAGGCAGCCACCCATGAAGTGAAAATCCAGGGGAAATCAAATTTATTGAGGTCAGTCATTTGCCTGCAGTAATGACTTGCTTTTGCAGAAACCATAATATTTCCTTACCATTATAACGATTTAGAATATTTTTGTGCATCAGGCTATTTTCACTTCAGCACTGTTTTCCCTGCTTCACTGCCAAAGCAATTCAGTCCTCTCCGGTGCTGTCCACTCACCCAAAGGCACAGGCAGGCGCCTACACTGAGTGGGTGGAGCTCTCCATCGGACTGGTTATGGTCCAGTCAGGAGATTGCTTTGCCTTGAACTCACAGCAGCCTTAAATTTTCTGTGAAAGTCTGTGACTTGCCTTAGTTTTAAAATTAAGTATAGTCAAAAATAAGAAACTGGAATAATGTTTCTCAGAGACGTCCTTTTTAATTTTCTGAGAGTACTAGAATGGGCTGAAGCCTAAGTATGCCAGCCCTGAACTCAGTCCTTTTGCTTCTGGGCTCCATAGTGCCTAACAAAGAGCAGGCACTGCGATTCATATATCATGATGGACCCCAGGAAAGCACAATGAACACCTCGCACAGAGTTTCCAAAGACTGACGAGTTTTGTTGCATAAATACTTTTATTGTAAAACATTGCATGTATTTAACTTTATCGGCTATACAGACATGGAAACAAATGTCTTTTGAAGTGTGGGTAGAAAACTCAGTAAAATAAGCACTTGCTTGGCAAGCACAAGGACCTGAGTTTAGTCCTTTGTTCTGAAACAAAACAAAACAAGAAAAAGTCTTTTGATTAATGAAAATGCCTTATTTGACACATTCTTCTCTGTAAGTTTTAATAGTTCCATGTTTTCTATCTCATTTAAGAAACTCCTACTTATCCTAAAGACAGTTCATTATTCCAGTAATGGCAAACCTTTTAGGGCTTTCAACAGTATAAGCAGTCTGCTATGGAACCTGTGATGTCGATTTGCCATCCCTGCCTGGATTCTGTCTTAAAAGCTGGAGAGCCTTTATCTTTAAACTTTAGATCTTGAAGTCTACTTAGATTTCAAGAATTAATTTTTATCATAATATGTGTGAGTTATGTGTCTGCATTTTAAAAAATTATTGACAATTATTCTAGCATGGTTCATGGAAGTGACTTTCCAATGCTTTTCCGCAGGAACACCTTAACAAATCAAGCATTCGTCCATACTTCCGTTTGGCTCTAAACTCTGTTCTGCCTCATTGATCTATATTTGTCAATACTACATCTTTATTACAACAGGGAATAATTGAGCAAATTTTCCCATTATTTTCCTTCACAGCGGATTATTTTCAAAGTTCATTTATAGTTGTAAATTTTACATTCAGTTTATGTTTTAAAATTTTTTATTATTTTAACGAAGAAAATAGCAATGAAACAATTTCAAAACATGTTAGTAGGACAGTTACAATAATTGATGAATTGCAATATTGTTGTCTTTGTAATAGTTATTGAGAGGACAAGATGGAGACATGATATCCTGTCTAAACAATATTAGTACAAACCTTTCTTCTCTTTCACTTAAGAGAAAGCAGCTATATATCTATCCTATTTGGTGTGTGTATATATATATATATATATATAACTTTTTCCACTACAAAATGGTCATTCATTTATATCCCTCTTTTTTTTTGTTTTGTCAGAGATGAGTGTTACACTGCCATTAATCTCGACTGCCTCTGCTATAGGGTAATAATATCATTAAGCTTCTCTTCTGGATGTTTAACAGCTAAAATTTGCAGAACAAAAATTAAACAAAAAGAGGGGCTACAAGGATAGTCAATATTTTGGCCCTATCTCTTGAAAGTCAATAAAGACTTAGGACATAAGAAAACTTGTGCTGTGACATCCTGGAATTTAGTGGTGTCCCAAATTTTCTCTTCAAGGAGATTATGGGGGTCAGAAAGGAAAGTGATCGATGAGGCACAGTGTGCCTAAGGAGAGTCACCTAGAGACAAAGCATTCTCTCAGTTTATTTTTTAAATTATTTTATTAGTGTATGTTTGTTAAACACATTAAGCAATTGATTGTGGGTAACCGGTCCATGCACATGTTAAATCTTTTGCTTTCCCTTTCGCTCTCCTCCTGCCTATCTTGCATGATTGTCTTCCCATTTCCACAGAGCCTGTCTCCTTGTTACCTCCTATCACCTATCTTTTACTTGTTCCTTAAATTATTTGTACTTTTCATATAAAGACTAGAATTACATTGAGCATATAGAACATTTTATAAAGAAGTCGTGGACAATGGATATCTTTTTACTGCTTTAGATTTAGGTTTTCTCTAATGTTTCTCAACAGAATTTTAAATTTTACACATGTGAACTTACATATCTTTTATTAGATTCAGCTATATGTTTTAAATAATTCGTATTAATATATAAATTATAGCTTTAAAAATTTAAGTGTTTTGTGTATAAATTTACCATCTATGTTTTATGTAGATCCTTATATATTAACCTTGCTCAATCCTTTTATACATTTGGATCTATTGTTTGTGTATTTCTCTATATTGATAGTTGTTTTGCTATGAGGGAAAATGTTTGATTTTATTCAAACTGCTACTTTTGCTTTTCTTTATTGCATTGGCTGTCATCTTGAAGAAAGTGGTGGTGCTGCAGAACTTTGTCTTATGACTGAATGTAAAGCTGTCAGAATTTGCTTATTAAATAATAATTATTGTGGAAGGCTTTTGTAGATAGTTTTTTAATGAAGTTTCTTTTTTGGGTGGGATTTATTTATTTGATACAATGTTTCACTACACAGTTTGGACTCACAGCAATCCTCCTGCCTAAACCTCCCCAGCGCTTTCTGTGTGTCACCATGTCCAGTTTTGGTGGCCAGCACAGTGTGGGGCTAGCAAGGCATATGGTACTGGGAGTTGCACTCAGATCCTTGCACTTTCCAGGCAGGTACTTAGACTTCTACCTATCTCTCTGGCCCAACAAATTTTCTTTAGGTTATTAGATTGTTATTTTTCAATGACACAAAATTTACTTTTCTTTCTTTTTACTTTTATTAGCACGTTTTTTTTTTAGCAATAATGATTACATTTATTGTAAGAAATTACTGCACACATATAACACATCTCAATTCATGATTTTCTCCATCCCTTTCATTTTGCCAATGTCAAATTATATGTTTACCTTTAAGACTCTTATACATTTAAATTTAATAGGTACAATGTAAAAACTAAGCAATTAGGTTGAAAACATATAAAACAATTGCAATAAGTCAGGAACCAATTGTAGATACATTTCCAAAACTGAATAATAATATTTTTATCTCCAATTGCTTTCTATTTTCAACTATGCATTTATATTGAGATATCTATATCTTTGTGTATGTCTATGTGTATCTATATCTATTTTACATAAAAGAAATAATGTGATAAGATATACATCTCACCGGGGGACACCCATTCAGGACCCCACTCCTGTCCCTCTCTCGGACAGGAGCTTTCTTTTCCTCAATAAATATGTTCTGCTCATTAAAAATAAAGAAAGTAAAACAAGATATACATCTCAGTTACCTCACTTAACACTGTGTTCTTGTCTTCTTTTTTTTTTTTTTTTTTTTCAGTCTCATTACGCAGCTCCGACTCATAGTGATCCTCCTGTTTCCTGCCTCCCAAGTGCTGAGATTACAAGCATGTGCCACCACAGCTGGACTCCATTACTGGTTCAGTGTACCCCGAGAGTGGGGCCAGCATCACATGCAGGGCTCGGGATTGAACCCTGACCCTTGTGCTTCCCTAAGCAAATACTTAATCTGCTGAGCTATACCACTGGCCCTAACACTGTGCTCTTAAGATCCGTCTACTTTGCTGCAAATGATTACAGTTTATCCTTAATTCCAGGATAGAATTCAAATGTGTACAATGCCACATTTTCTTACTCCATGCATCTATTGACAGCCATGCATGTTGTTCCCAAGAATGAGCTATTATGAATTGTGCTACAATAACCTTGGGTATGGGAACATCACTGCAATGAGATGTCTTCATTTCTTTTGGAGATATCTAGAAGGGAAACAGTTGGATCAAATGGAATTTCTTTCTTTCTTTCTTTCTTTCTTTCTTTCTTTCTTTCTTTCTTTCTTGCTTGCTTGCTTGCTTGCTTTTTGCTTTTTATTTATTCATTTATTTTTGAGTAATCACCTCCAATAGTGGTTTTATTAACACTCACGCCGCCAATGAAGAAGTGCACCTTTGCCCCCACAGATTCACCAGCATTGTCACTGGTTGATTTCTTGATTATAGTCACTCTTTGTTATCTCATGGACTCTCAGTAATTACTTTGCATTTCCTCAATGGCCAAAGATGTCGAACACTTTATATGTATTTATTAGCTGTTTGTGTTTACTCATTTGAGAAGTATGTATTCATTTTGATACCAATTTTTTGGTTAATATCTAAGCTTTAGGATTTTTATTTTTTGTATATTTTTAGGTAATTATTTTAGAACTTTAAGAATGAATGTGAAGTGGCTTTCTTAGTGTTTGAGAATTAGTTTTTCACTTCCTACTCTGTCAATTATGTTTTATGTTATTGGGGATTAGACACAGGGCCTTAGAACTGAGTCATATCACCAGCCCTTCTTTTACTTATTTATTTAGACATGTTCTGGTTAAGCAGCTAAATTGCTCATGCGGGAATTAAATGTATGAATCTCCTGCTTCATTCTGTCTGCATGATGGAATTATGACCCTGTGCTACAACTCCAGCATTGGTTATTTTTGCAGTGACTTAAAATGCTTAAGGTTTATGTGCCAAATAAAATTTGCAGTTTGTGTTAAATTGAGCTTTGTTATGACTTTTTAAAAAATGTTATTAATTTTAAAAAGAAATAACAATGAGACAGTTTCAAAACACATTAGTACAGTAGGACAGCCACAATAATCAACACAATGTATATTTTGTCTTCATAGTGGTTGTTCAGAGTACAAGATACAGGCATAAATTTTATGACCACTATTGCTACAAATATTTCCTCCCACTAAACTAAGAGAATTCAGCTGTATGTACAGTTCAATATTCCTTAACAGTAGTGGATTATCAACAGAACCAGCAAGATTAGAAGCTGTTGACTTGAGCCTTTTATAGCTCAGAATACTAACCTGGCTTTACTTTTTATGTCTCATGATTAAAATTTTCTGCTGGATGGTTGAGATCAAGTTAAAGCAAGACCTATATAACAAAACATATAACTCTTGTATCTGACAAGGTCAGTCAAATCCCCTCAGGACTTACCTTGGAACCATGTACAGTGCTTTGTAGGACTTTTGTTAGTGTTAGTCTCCTGGACAAGTAACGACCATTACTTGACCAGTTTGCTCTCTGTGAAAGCCTGAGAGAATGTTTTCTCTCTATGTAACTCTTCTTAGGCACACTATACATTGTTAATCCCTTTCCTCTGTGGCCCCATAATTTCCTTGAACAGAAAATTTGGGACATTAGTGAGTTATAGGATGTCCTGAGTCCTCAATGACTTTGAGGGGTTAGGGACAAAACATTGGTTATCTTCTAACCATTCTTTTTCTGTAATTTTTGGGTCTGCAAACATAAGTTGTTAACCCTCCAGAAGAGAAGCTTAGCAATACTATTACTCTATAACATAGGCGCTTGAATTTAACATCACTGTCTTTCTGAATATCAAGTGTCTTAGAGTTAACATGGAACTGTTATTTTCCATCAATCGTTGATATTCTAATAAATCTCTATAGAATGTGATAAAAAAAACACAGTTATACATTTTTACACAGAAATTGAGATATCATTTTTTGTAATAGTATATTCTTAAAACTGCATATGCTAACGTTTTTTATTTTCAGTCATTATTTATGATAAACTTTGATTTTAATTTCTATTGTAGTCATTATTACTTTAAAACTATATTGAAATATAAATACCCTAACAAGGACATATTTAATTTATATACTTTTCAACTAAGCATGTATAAGTATAGTTTTGTAAACCATTATCACAGTGCAAATAATGGAACTACTTATCACCCTCACATTTTCCTTGTGTCCCTTACAAATCCGTTTCTTTGACCAGTGAAAGCTTTTCTTCATCCATGCCTTGCAATTGTACTACATTTTGTGACTTAAGATTTATTTTCATTGCTCAAAAATTTACTGGATTTTTTGTTGTTGTGTTTTTGTTTGTTTGTTTATTTGTTTGTTTGTTTTAGTGGAACCGGGGATTGAACTCAGACCCTTTTGCTTTTTGCTTGCCAAGTAAGAGCTTTCTCTCCTGGCCCTCATGACCCAAAAGTTTGCATAAATAGGATTATGTACTATACTAGTATTGGATACTTTTCATTTAGTATTGCTTTTCAAGGCTTATCTATGTTGCATATATCAATAGTTCATTATTTTATTCCGTTAATTTAGCATAACATTATGTGTTTTCACTCTCAAATGGACATGTGGGTTATAGACAGTTTTGCTACATAGTACGTTACAATAAAGCTGTACTGAATAATGGTATACTATCATGTAAGTTAGCATTTCCATTTTCAAAAGTAAATACCTAAAAGTAGAAATGTAAATTCATATGTTAATACATAATTACTTATTTAAAGTAATTTTCAAGATATTTTGAAAAAATGTTATGTAATGTTTCACAATGATAGTATAGAAGTTCTATGTCTTTTCAAGTTTAGCCAGTCTAATAGGTACACGGCAGTAATTATTGGTTTATTAATGTGATGTTCTCTAACAACTAAGCAGCTTGAACACCTTTTCTATGTTTATTTTTATCATGAATTTCTCTCTTTACAGTCTCTCTTCACATCTCAGGAACATTGGTTTACTTCGTGTTGAGGTTGGAGAATTATTCCCAAAATTGAAAAATCACTTTTAGTGAACTTTCTTGTTACTTTTTGTTTTATTGGTACATTTTAAGTATAAATAATAACATTCAGCACAGAATTTTTGCCCATACATTCTGTCTTGCATTTCCTTCCCCTGCGTTAAACCTGCTCTCTTCATTTACAAAAGCTGTTTCTATTTTTTCCTTTTCTTCTTTTGCTCTTGTTCCTTCATCACTTTTCCCTTCCTCCTCCCTTGTTTCTCATCTTCTATAAACACTTTTTTTTTTATTTTCTATTAGCATAATTCTCTTTACACACATGGGAACTGTAAACATTTTTTTCCAATCTATTTTGTTTCCTATTCTTTTAACAGCACAATTCAAAGTAGAAGTAATTATGTTTCATGGAATCTAATTGATTGGTTTTTATTATTTTACAAATTATAATTCTGACATTATATCTAAAGGATTTTAATTTAACCCATCACTAATGTTTGCACCTTTATTCTTTTAGAAAATATATAATTTTATAACTCATGTTTAGAGTTAGTGTCTATCACTAAGTTGCCTTTAGCATCATGGGTAAAGTATGAATTGAATGATGTGAATGCAAATTAAATATTTTGTTAATTTTCTCGACAATAACACATTATTTTGATTATTGTAGTTTACAAGTCTTGATATCAAATTACTAGAGGTCCCTCAATTTTATTCTTTTATATTTAAAGTTGTTAGGGCTAGTCTACAATTTTTATGTTCAATAACATTTTTGAAATCAGTTTGTTACAAAATCAATTGATGCTAAACTCCTGCTTGGAGGGATCCTTTTTTCTCACTGTGATCTGATCTTCCCTGGAGACACAGCTGCAGAAATGAGAGAGCCAAGAAGACAAACACTGAGCTGGGTGGTCTCTGGTCCTCCTGGTGGACAAGACTAAGGCAACCCACAACAAAAGGGTCATTTGTTTATGCTTTTGTAAAGCTAATAACACGTGACACCAAGTTGCCTCCTGAGTTGGCTGGTCTTAATTACACAGGATGTTTATCTCAGGAATGAGGGAGCCTGTTTGCTTTAGGTACAGAGGCTCATTGCCAGATACAAGCATTTGATTAATTTCCTAACTTTCTGGCTCCCAACACATGCTGAGAACCTTTTTATTAATGATACATTGAGGTTAGGAGGAATTGATATTTTTTTTTAAATTTTATTAATTTTAATGAGAAAAATAACAATGCGACAGTTTCAAAACGATTAGTAGGATAGCCACGATAATTAATAAGAAATTGATATGTTAACAATGCCATTATACAACCTAAGAATGTGTGTCTTCTTTATGTAAGGCCCTTAATTCCTCAGAAGTTTTTGTTATTTTTCATTGCCCCAAATTTGTGCATTTATCAAATTTATCTCTATGCACTTGTTAATTTTGATAAATTCACAAATAGTACTCTAAAATATACATTTCTGTTACCATTTGTTAATACATAATAGTTCAAATTATTGTGTATATTGGTCATGATAATAATTTTTTATTTATTGTTGGATATGTTGTCCAATTTTTTCAAAAATATTTACATATATGTTCCTGAGAGCTACTGTTCTCTGCTTTGCTTATAATGTCTTAGTCTGGTTTTGCTACCAAATACTGCTGTCATAAAGAGTTTTAAGAACTAATCTCTGGTTTTCTGGATGAGTTTTCATTTAGTTATATTTTATAACCCGGTATGTGTTAAATATTTATAAATAATCTGTGCGTGATTGAGATAAATGTGCATTCTATAGTCGATGAGTTAACTTTGTTAGTTACGATTTTCACATATTTTATGTATAACTTTTGTAAAATTGACTATTAATTTTAAGGGAGAAATGTACTTTCAAATGTTGGAATTTTATCAATTTTTGTGACTTACTGCTTTTTTTGGTTTTGTTTTGTTTTTTTGAGTCAGGGTCTCGCTATGCAATTCTGGTTGGCCTTGAGCTTACTTCTGTAGCCCAGGCTGGTCTTGAACTCGCACCAATCCCCCTGCCTCAGACTCCCAAGTGCTGGGATTACAGGCATGCGAAACCATGCCCGGCTTGTGACTTACTGTTTTGAATAAATATATCTATAAAATTTCTACATTGCTCCACTCATTGAATATTTTATCATTTGAAATGGTTCCTCTGTTTCTGGTAATACAAGTAAAACTCTCCTTTGGTTCATATTAATGTACTTATATCAGTTTTCTACTCATTAAAATTTCATAGCATTTCTTCTCCATCTGGTGACTTCCAACATTTTCTATACCCATGGATTTTAGATATATTCCTTATCAACAGAATAGGTTATTTTTCCCCCAGACTATTTATCCTTTTAAAACTCTAAAACATTTTGTCTAGTTATATTCAAAGTAATTTCTGATGTATTTACATTTGTTTTTACCCTTTTCTGTTTGTGGATTCTCATTATATCTCTTTTCTAATCTATTTCAGATGACTGAATGTCTTAATGACTTTGTCTTTCATTATTGAAAGGAAATTCAGTACTTATACATTCACTTTTTTGTACTCATCTTAGAATTTATAACATGCATAATTTGTTTATTTAAGTTTATAAATAATAATTTTATCATAACCATTGAAATTATTAAGATCTTAGATCATAGCGATATATTTTTTGTTGTGCTTGTTTGTTTTTTAGTTTTACTTCATAGCCTTGCATTCCTACGGGCTTATACAGAAAGCCAAGTTGGAAGGAAACATGCTTTAGCAAACCAGGTGTAGTGGCACATACCTGTAATCCCAGAACTTGGGAGGCTGAGGTAGGAGGATCAATGTGAGTTCAAGACCAGCCTGAGCTTCAAAAATGAGCTCAAGCCCAGCCTGAAATGCATAGTGAGACGCTGTCTCAAAAGGAAAAGAAAAAAAAAAAGTTGCATTTGCTTTGTCTTCACATCTGACTTTCTGTTCCAAGCTCATCAAAGTAAAAGTGCATATGTTGATGTACTTTTGGTCTTAACCAAAATTTCATTGTGGATTTTATTTTTTTAAAAAAGTATTTGGCTGTTATAGGTTCTTACTATGCTGCTTGCACTCATAATGATACTCCTGTTTAGGGCCTCCCTAGCACTAGGATGACAAGTCTAGGTGACAATGTCCAGACGCTGTGGCTGGCTCAGGTTGCTGTGGACTGGCACATCATGTGGTGCCAAGGGATCCAACCGTGGTGCCTGTGCTTGTCTAAGCGGGTGCATTAGTCTGCTGAGCTATCCTGCCTGCCGCCTTAAGTCAACATTTGAATGTTATTCTATTCTACATGAAATCGTTGAACAACACTTTGAGTCTTTTTATGGGTTTACCATAATTTGGTAAATCTTCACAATTACAGTGGTTTTAAAAGATGTTTTCACTGTAGTGGCTTTTTCTCCTCCCAGCTCAGTTACAATTCATCATATATCAAAGAGAAATCTTGAATTACAATTTTACCCAAAACTGTAAAAAGAATGTTTTTTTTTTGTAGGTTGTAATGTTCAAATATATGTAGCTGCCTTGCCCTGTCAGCAGGCTGCATAATAATCGTTAGTCACTCCACTTAGGAAAAGATTACATTTAGAATTTGCAAAATTCGTTTGAGTATTCATGCTATGTTGAAGCCTCCAGGGCATGTCAGAGTATAAATACTCTATTATTTTTTTCTAAAATCTGAAAAAAAAACCTAAAGGCTCATTCAACTATGAATTTTCTGAATATAAGAACCTACAGTAGTGAATCTAAGAAAGACAATATATTTTCATCTTTCTTTTTGAAGCTTATAGTTTTCTAGAAAACCATTAAGTAGTCAAATATAAAATCAAGGTCTCAGTCTGAATTGTGCCGTGCTTCTGACAATCGTGATTATCTAGGTGTATCCTTTTCACAAAAGTATGTAAGGACTTGCTTTTTCAACAAGTAAGCACATGCAACTTTGGATTTGAGGAATCTCTATCTTTTCAAATATTACTTTATTAATGTTTTGCATTTTATAAAATACTGTATTTCAATGTGTCATTTTCACATACGTGAGCAAAATGTATTTTTGATCATTTTGATTTCTCATTAGCTCCTTTCCTCTCCTATTTTTACCTCTCTTGCCAAATACTAATCTCCCCTTTCTTGTCTACCTTTTGTCTTTCCCCCTCTTCTTCTTCTTCTTTGTGTTGCTTCTCTTCTTCTTCCCTCTCCTCTCTCCCCTCATTCATTATCTTCCTCTTCATTAGATTCTACATTTATGGAAAACATGCAATGCTTGTCTCTCCAAGTCTGACTCATTTCACTTAATATGACGACCTCCAGTTCCATCCATTTTCCTGCCAATGACGTGATAATACTCCATTATGTTCTTATGCCACATTTCCTTTTTCCGAGGAGAAGAAGCTATCTGATGATGGATAGCTTGGCTAATGTTGTATCTTGCCCATTGTAAATTGTGCTGTAATAAACACAGGTTTGCAGGTAGTCCTATACCATGCAAACTGTGGCATATAAAAAGGAGTGGTATACATGTACTATAGTACTCCATTTTTAGTTTTTAGAGGAACATCCCATTCTGATTTCCATAGTGGATGCAATAATGTAAATGTTCACCAGTACTATGTTTCTACTCACTTCACATCCACACCATTATTTATCAAAATAAGTATTCTTGATGATATCCATTCTTGCTGGTGGGAGATGAAATCTCAGTGTAGTTTAGATTTCCATTTCTGCAATGGCTAAAGATATTGAGCATTTTTCCTTATATGAATTGACTAGTTAATTTTATTTTTGAGAAATGCCTGTTCAATTTGTTTGCCTATGTAATTTATTTGGCTTTAATTTTTAGTTTTGTATGTATCCTAGATAGAAGTCCTTTGTCAGAGGAGTAACTGTCAAAGGCCTCTTCCCCTTTTTCTTTAGGTTGCATTTTCCTTCTTTTGTCTGTTTCTTTGCTGTGCAGAAATTTTTTTAATTTGAGATAATAGCATTTGTTGGTTTCCACCCTCATAGTATTTTTTGTGCTATTAGAGACTTATTCGAAAAGGCTTTCCTTATGCACATGACATGCTTTTTTAAAATTTTCTTCTACCACTTTCAAAGTTTCTGAGCTTATACCTATATCACTGATCCATTTTGAATTGATTTTTGCAAATAATCTAGTCTTCATTTTCTACATAAAGATAGCATGTTTTTTAGAATATCTCTTAAGGGGCTATCTTTTGTTCAACACATATTTTTGGCTTTGTGTGAAGAACTGAACAACTGTGCTAGCATGGGGCGGTTTTCTGTGTTCTTCAATGCATTCTATTTACCTACAGTACAGCCTCAAAACTCACAAATGTTAGTGTGATCTTAGAACAACCACAAATTGTGAAAAATGGCAAAATTGAGATATGCTCAGAAAAAATGCCTATAAATGCCTATTTTTATGATTGAACCCTAATTATGCTCTATCTCTGTAGTTATTATATTAATAAATAAAACTAAATAACTAAACTAAAATAAATAAAAATAAATAACATTATATTAATAAAATTTTTGAAGGTGTGGGGTACTTCTGAGCATCTTAGAGAATTCAGGGTGTTAAGAACAGCATCAAGAATATTAGAGGTAGCTACATGTTACAACAACCAGTTATGATGCAGGAGTATTGCAGGAGCTTGGTCACAGAAAGACAGCCAATTTTCAGCAAGGAGAATTGAATAACACTCTCAGATTGGCTACTTGTAAACCTCTTCCTCCCCCAAATTGTAGAGAATATTTCCTATTTCTGTGAAATTATAGGGTTTCTGAGAACAATGGCTATCCCTCTAACACACACACACAGACACACACACACACACACACACACACACACACACACACAACATCATGCTTTTGAAATGCAACATATTTTTCTAAGCAAAATTTTTATTTTATTGTAGCAGTCATGTGCATGTCAGTAACTCAGTGAGGTGCAGGGATTCAGGAAAGGAGTTTTGCATTAACCCACTTGGTACAATGAACAGTAGAGTATATGCACATGTGAGAAAGTGTCAACAGGTGTGTTATACCCATATAATGCTCTCAGTAACATTCTTAGAGTATTTGTCATTGGGCATCACTGGGATAACACAAACCAATACCATAATTTTGCAAGTAAAATTCAATTTACCATAGCAGATGTGGTTCATATAGTGTCACAGCGAGAGGAAATGGGGACAGACACAGGAAATCTTACTGAGTTTCTACAGATTTTCACATTAATTTTTGTTAAAAGGAGCACCATGTTGCATATATAATACTCATGCCTAGTTTTAGAACTATTTCTATTGATTTATCACTAATCTTAATCTTGAGTTTTTATATTATAATACATATTTCATAGGAAAATATCAATAAGTTGAAATATTTAATATTCCATATTATGGAGTGTATAACAAGCACTCCATTTTCTTTTTTTTTTTTTTTAATTAATTTATTTATTTATTATTTTTATTCTTGTTTCAGAACCTTTGTTTACTCACTCATTTTTTGGCTGGCTCAGCCCACCCCGAGGGCAGGGCTGGCACAGCATGTGGTGCCAGGGATCGAACCGGGGTCCCTGAAGCCGCCCAAGCTTTCCCAAGCAGGCGCCTTAGATCACTGAGCCATCCCGCCGAGCCCCAAGCACTCCATTTTCAACTTTAACTTTTTTATTTAAAAAGTCTGAAAGAAACAACTGAAATAAATTCCTATAGTGACTACAATGAAGATACAAATAAAACTATGTAACAATAATCTTTGCTTCAATTATCACACCAAAGGCAATTTTCACACATAAAAATAGCACATTCCATACATACACATTGCTTACACTAATAGCAGATGTGTTTTGCTTTCCTGTCTCTTTTGATAGGACACACATATTACACTTCAATTTAGAAATTTGTCTTGGAACTCAGCCACCAGGTCTGCGTTCATGCAGTAAAAACCAAATGATGTGGTAAACAGACTTGTTGCTTCTATCTTCCAAATTAATCAGAATATGACATTCCAGAGTTGATTTACCAGTCATCAATTGATGTTGCTTTTTCTAACAGAACACAACTCCACCAACATAGAAACTCTTCAAAAAAAGCAAAATAGAAATTTCCAATGAAATGCTACAAGTTCAAAATAGAAAATAGTCCACCCCTGTGCTGACCACACCCTCGGGGCAGCTGGGACAGAAATTTGGGTTGGACATGGTAACATGTGCCTGTAAGCTTAGTGGTTGGGAGGCTAAAAAAAAAAAAAAGAAAATGACTATGAGTCTGATCTGTGTAGTAAGACCCTCTAGACCCTGTACTAAATACATTAAAAAATGAAATAGCATAACATTGTCTTTGGATTTCATACAAAGAGAACATTGGCCTCATATATAGAAAAAAATGTAGTACTATTGTTGATGTCAACACTGCACTTCAATGGTATGATTAACAGAGAAACTGCAACAAAGCTGAAGCCAAGGATGACAACTTTTTAAAAACAAACCAAAGGCTATTTAGACATTGATGACAATGTCACTATGTTGTCACATTATGATGTCACTCTGAACACAAAGTATTGGACAGTAAATTTGTTTTATTCTATTCCAAACATATGTGGTGTAAATACATTTTATACCAAGTTCAAAATACCAGGGAGAAATTTTCTTAGACAATTGCCTGGAGCTTATTCAAGATCACTTACAAAAGACAAACACAAAATATCTCTGCCCAAGGAATAAGGCAAAAAATATTCCACAGCACATTGTTGGTCTGACTGCTGAAGAGGTAGAGTATCATATAGACCTATTACAACCATGGCAAACACAAAAAGATATCCACTGTCAACTTCAGAAAATGAAAGGAAACCAAGAAATAATTGCTATTAGTGTAAGCAATATTTGTATGGGGAGCTTTGGGTTTTCATGTGTGAACATCGCCTTCATTGGAGCAAAGATTATTTCTGTAGTAGACTTCTGTTTCTACTTTTATGGTCATTCATATAGGAATTTATTTCTGGTGTTGTCATTTAGGTTTTGTAAACAAGGAGACATTGGATGTGAAATTATATATATATATATATATATATATATATATATATATATATATTTTTTTTTTTTTTTTTTGATATAGGGTCTTGCTGCACAATTCAGATCTGTAGTGATCCTCTTTTCTCAGCTTTCCCAGCACTAGGATTACAGATGTACACCACCATACCTGATTTAAAGACTGGCTCCATGCTTCCCAGAGTTTCAGGGCCAGCACAGCATGTTATACCAGGGATCGAACTCAGGACCTTGACCTTACCAGACAGGCACATATACTGCCGAGCTATCTCTGTAGCTTTGTTTGTATTCATTTTGTATCTGATATTTTGTTTCATTGATAGCTTGTTTTCCTGATAAGTACATGTCATACAAATAGTAAGAAGCTCCTGAAGTAAGAATATGACAGCGGTAACATAATGGCCTGCCATATAAGAAAGGAAAGCGAAGCACATGTGCTATCAGCCTAAGTGAGCTTGGGAATGGAACATGCAGTTTTCATGTGTGAAGCCTGTGTGGAGTGGGATGGTAGATTTTCATTTGTATTTTCATTGTAGTTCCCATTGGAATTTTTGCTCATACCTTTTAGATTCTGTAAGTAAATAGTTGCTATTGAATATGTTAATGTTTATTTTACATATAATACACACTTTTTACTCTTTTTAGGTATTTTTAGGTATTTGTCACAGGATCTACAGAGTCTCACTAATTAGATCTTCCTATTTTCAGCTTCCAAAATGCTTGGATTACAGGCACACGCCACCATGCCCAGGTTCAATTGCCTTCTCAGTGTGCCCTGGGTGTGGGTCCAGCATGGCATGTTGAGGATCGAATCCTGGATGCTGCGCTCTGCCTAAGCAGGCACTTTAGTTTGCAGAGCTATCTGGCCAGCCCTACAGATAGCATGTGTTAAAACTGATGATTTTTATTGATACTTTATGTTCCTGCTAAGTATATATTTTGCAATAAGAACCTCCTAACAAAACAGTGAGACCAACAAGATATTGAATATGTCCGAATAAAAAAGGCAATAAAGCAGAACACCTCTGCTGTCATAGTAAGCACTACATGTTTATGGAATGTACGGTTTTCATGTGTGAAAATTGTCTTCACTGTGGAAATTGAAGCAATGAATATTAGTAGTAGAATTTTATTTGTATCTTTATTGTAGTTCATATAGGAATTTATTTCTTTCATCTTTAAGACTTTAAAAAATGTCTATGTTGAACATTTTGATGCTTAATATAAACACTGAAGAATGCTAAACATTTAATACTTCATTTCTTTGGTGTTTTTCATGTGAAGTATATGTTTTTAATATAACTCCTACAATTCAAATGTCATTAGAAATAAAAATACTTCTAAAAATAAGTACATGCACTATACATCCAACATGATATGCATTTTAATAAATATTAACATGGCTTAGGTCCTACAAAAAAATCCATGGGTGACTGAGGTTGCGGACCCTGAGCCACTTTGCTCTAGTGTACTGTGCATGTCTATTTTTGTGCTGGTGTCTTATTATTTTTGTTACTATGTCTTTGTAGTAAAATTTGAAAAGGAGTATTATGATGGATGCCCCACTTACTCTTTTTACTAAGGATTATTTCAGTCATTCTAAGTTTATATTTTCCAGATGAATGTTAGCACTTTTTTTTTAGTCCTCTGAGGACTGTCATTGGAATTCTGAGGGGTATTGTATTGAATCTGCATATTGCATTTGTAATATGGCCTTTTCTGACATTAGGAATTGTGCTGGAACATGAACATGTTTTTTTCTATCCTCTAATTGTCTTCTTCAATTTTAGTGTTCTGTAATTTTCACTGTAGAGAAATTTCACTTTCTTGGTTAGATGAATTCCTAAGTATGCTCTGATGCTGTTGGGAATGCAGTTTCTGAATTTTTTTCTTATTAGGATTTATAAACGCTATTGATTTCAGTGTTGAATTTGTATTTTGCTACTTTGCTGATTTGTATTATCTTATAAGCCCTCTCTATTTAGGATCTTCTGATATAAATTTACATCACAGACAGTGTGGTGAGATAGCTAAGCGGGATAAGCACCTGCTTAGGCAAGCTAGGGGCCAGGGTTTGATCCCCAGCACCACATGCCATACTGGCCCCACCTTTGGGCACGCTGAGCAAGGGCCAGAGTCTGGGCATGGTGGCCTACACCTGCAATCCCAGTGCTGGGGAGGCTGAAAATAGGAGGATCACTACAAGTATGAGCTGTGTAGTGAGATGCTGTGCAGAATACATTTTTAAAAAGTAGAGATTGTAGCACGCACAGAAAAGTTAGTTTTCCCAATCTGTTTAGGTATGCCTTTTGTGTCTTTCTCTTGCTTCATTTCTACTAGTTAAATTTCAAGTATCTTGTTTAAGAAGAGTATGGAAAAGGGACATCACTGTCTTCTGATTTTAGAGAATATACTTTTTTACCTAGTATGATTTCAGTTATAGGTCTCTCATATATGATTTTTATTTTATTTATTTTTTAGCACCTCGTTTTTTTCAGTGATTTTAAGAATGAAGGGAATTGAATTTGTGAAAATATTTTCTGCAGCAATTGAGATGATCATGTTTTTTATCATTGATTTTGTTCCTGTGGTGTGTTACACTGATTGATTTGCATATGTTGAACTATCCTTGCATCTGTGGAATGGAACCAACATGGTCATGATGCAGAATCTTATTAATATATTGTTTAAGTTTTTGGAAATATTTCATTCAGAATTTTACATCAGTGTTTACCAAGGTATTGGCCTATATTTTTCCCTTTTTATTATGACTTTTGCATATGTTTTATTTCTAAATGTATGTTAGCACTGTTGTCATTGGCTGTGTACGATGAATGTAGACTCTTTTTTCCTCCTTTTTTCTGCTTCATGGACTAGTTTGAGGAACTATGATGTTATTTCTTGAAAGTCCAGAAAAATTCAGCAGTCAATCTGCCTGGCCCTGAATTTTTGTTGTTATTGTTGTTGGTAGATTTTTAAGTTATTGCTCAATTACAGTTTTACGTTTGAATAGACTTTGTAAAGGGCAGGAGGAAAGGAGAGAGGCAGGAAGGTCAGATAATAAGATAAAGCATTTGGAATTTAGTAGGTGGGCACAAATACAGAAAGACTCCTCAGCTTATCAAGTGACTCACATCCCACTAAGCCTGTTGTATGTTGAAAATACAAGGTATGGCCTATACTACTTAATATCATAGTTTCGCATTCCAGTGCGCTGCAGTTCATTAGTGTTTACCTTCACGACCTCTGGATGACTTCCTACTATGGCCTGGCACCATGAGACTATCATACCGCACACTGCTAACCCAAGAAAAATCAAATTTCTAAGTTCACAATGTGGTTTTTGCTGAATGCTTGTCAGTTTCTACCACTATAAAGTAAAACATCTTAAGGGAAATCACTATAACTTGGAAACCATCCACTCTCACACAAAACCCAACATATGTATGCACATAATCAAGAAGAATGTTTCAAAGATAAATTTGAGAAAAGACTCTGGGATATAGATCAAGAGAGCAAATGGTAATAATAAAGAACAATAAAGAAAAAAATAAGCAATCAGTCTAGTAAGATCTACATTTGAATAAACAGTATCTGAAAAAAGAATGGAGGACTACCAAAATAGCTCAGCAGATTAAAGTGCCTGCTTAGGTAGAGCACAGTGACAGGGGTTTGATCCCCAGCCAGCCACGCTAGCCCCACCCCTGGGATGCACTGAGATGGTGATTGAGTTGGGGTGTGGTGGTACGGGCCTATATTCCCAACTCTCGAGACGCTGAACACAGGCAGATCGCTATTAATCCGATCTAAGCAGTGACACCCTATAGTCACTGTACTGAAAAAAAAAAAAAAAAAAAAAAAAAAGGAAGAGAAAAAGAGGATTGGAAAGTAAAAAAATGCACTATTAAAAGTTGTGAAAATTAAAGACCAAGACAAAGGAAGCAATTTTCTAGAATAAAAAAGAACCCCCTGAGTGTTGTAAGTAATTTTTAAGGCATTTTAAGCCATTCGTTATCCACTGTAAGAGTATAAAGCTAAGGTCCTTAAACTCTTAGAGAAGGAAAAGATGATATCACATAGAATGTAGGTGATAAACGATAAACATGACCATATACTTTGCAGTAGCAACTATGGAAACAGGATGGTGATTTCATTCAAAATGCCAAAGTACAATATTTCAATCTCATAGCCTCAGAGTTTGATATATGAAGAGAAGATCAGTAAGTTTAATATATGAAGAGAAGGGCTGGAGAGATAACTCAGTGGAATAAGCACTTGCCTGATGAGAAGATCACAGAAAACTGCAGTAAGAAAACAGGTGCATTTGAATGTTAGAATCACCTAGTGGAGAGATGAACCAGATTTAAGGCTGCTCCAGACATTCTAGTAAAAGCATAGCAGCTGCAGAACTGTAATTTATTGCTGAACTACCAAGCCTGTTCAGATGCTTCCTACATTTTTTTCTCTACCCTACCTCCCATTCTACCTATCCACTTTATCTCTTCACTCCTTGCTTTGTGCTGCTTGGTTTTCATAATATGTTCTCAGTCATGTTCTTAAGATGCAAAACTTTATTTCTTGTTCTTAATTTTTTATGTCAATGTACATTACAGATCATTGTACAACCTGTGCATTAGTGCATTAGTTTTGAGGGATTTGACCACTAATTTTCAAATGAGGGAGTAACTTTTTTATACTAAATAATATGACAAATTTGTGTTTTTTTGTTTGTCAAGAGCTATACTTTATCATCATCATCATCATCATCATCCTTTTTTTTTTTTTTTTCTAAGATCAGTGGTTCCTTGGTAATGGCACTATAGAATTCTTAGGCTTGCAAATCTGGGAGATCTGCTCACTCTAAGCCCCTGAGGCTGGACCATGACCTCTAACACTAGTTACCAGTCTGAGTGATTCCAACATCTGCTATAGTTTGAAAAACACTGTCTCTCAAGATATTACTACAAAATTATGGAATATTGAATCTACAAAATCTCTCTGTATCTAAAGTTTTCCACCACAAAATTTTCAATTGTAAAATATGGGAATATTATCTAAAATATAATTGCTCGGCCCGGCAGGATGGCTCAGTGGTCTAAAGCGCCTGCTCAGGAAAGCCTAGGTGGCTGCAGGGACCACGGTTTGATCCCTGGCACCACATGCTGCACCAGCCCTGACCTCAGGGAAGGCTGAACTGGCCATAAAAATAAAAATAAATAAACAAACAAAAGTTCTGAAGCAAGAAAAAAAATAAAATAAAAAGTTCTTAAAATAATATAATATAATATAATTGCTCAACATCAATTTTTATTAGCAATGGGAAGGAATTAGGTCAACATGTACTCTCAAAGTAAGATAGCAATAATATATGCAAAACGATAACATTGTCTATGTAATAATGATTACAAATTGTCTTGAATATTTGGAAACACAAAGAACTGGTATTTTAATTTTTCAGTGGCCCATACATTTATTACAGTAAAAAATAATTAATTTGACTCAACTGTAACTTACAAAGAATATAATGTGTGCCATACAGTGTCTTGTAATTCTCAAATACTCTTTGTTTGAGACTATTTATTTATTTATTTTTGTACAGGGTATCAAACTCAGAACTTTGTTCTTGCCA